>PVIR01029147.1:0-21341 GCA_004026965.1 Petromus typicus | reverse complement strand
GAGGTATATAAGATAGAGTAAAAGAATAATGCATGAAGATATGCCACTAACTCCCCCACATACAAACTTCACTGTTAGAAATTTGCTAAGATATCATGTAATCACTACAATATTTGACTGTGTCTATCATGGGTCGTGCTATGAAATCCACACTGCTCTTTTTAAATCCTTTAGCTTTTGTCAAACTGCAATTGGTTGGGTTTTGAGTGCTTCCCAAAGGGCCAAGTGTTAAACATGTGTTTCTCAGAGTAGCAATGTTGGAAGCGGTGAAACCTTTAAGAGGTGAGGCCTACTGAAATGTTTTAGGTCACTAGACATGCCTTTGGGGATAGTGGGACCTTAGCCTCTTCTTCCTCTTGTCTTTTCATGCCCCAGACATTGGTGAATGCTTTTGCTCCATTCTGTGTGCCTGCCAAGATGTGCTGTTTTACCTAGGTGCCTTTTAGGTTTCCTAAATGCAACAAGCCTGTTTTTATGGACTAAAACCTCTAAAACTATAAGACAAAAATAAACTCCTTCTCTTTATAACTTGATTTATCTCAGATATTTGCCATAGTAAGAGAAAGCTGAGTGTCACACTAAACTTCATGGCCCCATCAATCTTAAAAATATAGTTTTTAAATAGCTCATAGCTTTTATCACTGATGAGAATTAACCTTATTAGATAGCAAATCACCTACATAGTAAAAGAATTAGGAAGAATTAAGCATGAGTATACTAAGCCTGTTTCCTTTCCCACCCAGCCTTTTCTTTAGCTTAGATACAAAGACTTTGCCAATAAAAATCAAAGTATTTCCAAACATGTTAGTCATTCATTTATTCATTAATCTGTCAATAAGGGAGCACTTTTATATGTGAGAACTGGTTATACATTGAGCACACGTTGGTAAATATAAATAAGAGTGGATGAATTGTCTGTGTACCCAAATATTGGCTTGAATTATAAAACTATTTACCAGCATAATTTATACTATTTCATCTTATCCATTATTAGACTAAAAAAATAACATAAGCAGTATGAAAATAGTAACTTGTTTGGAAATCAAATCCAGATTGGATAGTTTTATAAAACTACTAAGAAATAATTGCATATTAAAAAGGAGTAAAAGAATACGGCACAGATTGTGATGTACAGAAAACAGTCAATAAATATATTTTTCACTATATTATTGCTATTGCTATTAATATAAGCCCTATATTTAAAACACTTGGAAACTGTGTTTTGTTATTCATTAACTAGAGGAATATATTTTTTTCTTGCTGAGATATTTGAAAATCTTAATAATATTAGGAAAACGATTCAAGACTGATGGCATTCAATGCCTACTTAGTCTACTAAACTTGCGTAAGAGTGTAAGTTCTGAGCATAGTTTGAAGAAGCTGACATCTTGACTATTTCAGAAGCTTGGAAGAGTTTTTAGTTCACAGGCTAAAATGTAAGATGAATATTCTGGTTTTTTGAGTCCCTTATCCCCATGTCTTCCTTAAATTGTCCTTTCTGTATTTAAATTGTTTGTTGTAAAGGAAAACTGACAACAACCATTTTTAGGGTGTTAATCACATTTCAAAATTATGTATCTTAGTAATTGTTTGATCAAGATTGGATTTACTCATTATAACTTCAAGATAGGAGCATTTTCTATCCTTTAATTCATATTTTTAGGTCTAGCATGATTCATGACAGCTCCAAGGTTTTCTATAAATATATATTGAATGTCTAGAATCCCTAGGTTTTAGCTCTTATACCATGCATTAGACATGGAAAAATAAATGGTCAGTTCTGAAAATGGAGGATTTCTTTAAGTGCATCTCAGTTACTGCTGGAATTACTGGGATAGTTATAGGGGTTTTTTTACCAATTGCCATCAATTATAAATCAGTATAACCATTTCACAGCATGTCCTGAGCACCTATGATGTAATAAGCACTGCCTTGGGAATGAGCGATAGGCAATGAACAACAGATAGCTGTCCACCTTTGTGGAATTTAGAACTTGTGGACTGTTGAGTTTTGTAGATTGATGCTTTAAGGTGCTCAGATGTACTTATAGTACTTGCAAGGTCTAAGGGTCTTTTAGTTGTCTTATTTTGATAAGGTTTCTTACCCCAAGTAAAATTTTAGATATTTCTTAATCATTTACACCCCCATCTAGCCCCCTCTTCATTATCATCCTTAGTTAGACCAACCCCCCCCCTCATCTCCCTGTGAAGCAAATTTCCACCTGTCACATCCATTTCAAGATTTGTGATTTGGAAAACAATCCTATGGTATAAGTGCTTTTTCTGCATAGTCTTGCAGACTTGGTTTCTGTTTGTTTATTCTGCAGTACCTTCACTCTACCTCAGGCTACTAGTAGGAATAAGCATCACTTAAAAAGTAATTTAGGAAATAAGTATACTTCCCCTAGGGTTCAAATAAAAGGAAAAGTTGTAGTAAATAGCTAATGTAAGCAAAAGGTGCCTTGGGGGAACCCTAAGAGTCACTTCTTTCAAACCAGCAATAACTTCTGGTGCTATTGGTCCTGCGGCAGCAGCCGTCAACATTGTTTAAAAAAGCTCCCTTATGGTGTTCTCATTAATTAACTGCACTGTTTGTTGATTCTAGATTGATTCAGTTTGCTCTCTGGAGAGTGTTTGTGGAAAGTCACTAATGCCTTGATGCAGAATTGCATCTTCAGGCCCTAAATTCCCAGGATGGTGGTTTACTGGGACATATAGATGAAGTGAAAAAGCGAACTTGTTAGATAAAAATGATAATCAAAATATTTTAAATTCAGATGTAATTTTTGAAGATTTTCCCCACAGAGCTAAAAGAAATTACCTGAAGCAAAGTTTGACTGACAGGCAGGCTTAACAAACACAACAAGACAAATGGCATGCAAAATAGAGAGGGAAGTATTTGTTGCTAATTGCTCGAGAAAGCATTTTAATTAAGTTGTTTGCCAATTAATGCCTTCTTTTTAACATTCCATAAATATTTAAATATGTTTCATAAACTTTTCTTCTTCTGGAAACATTTGCAAATGTTATTGTGGAATTTCTTTAAGAATCTAATATGATAAAAATGGTACAATATAGAAGATTCTGCTTCCCATTTTTGAGAATTGTCTTTTTACCCATCTTGGAAGCATCCATAGTTTAACTGTCCTATCTACATAAACATCTTCCTATATTATCCTATGAAGAGTGAAAAATTCAAGCCACATATTGTATTGGTCCTCTCATGAAAATTGAAAATAATATATGGCAATTAGGGAGAAAATTATCATATGTTTAGTCTTTTAGTTAAATGCAAGAAAATATTTTTAGATAATTTCTTAATTTCAACAAGCAGCACTTGTTACTATTTCATTCATTATCTGTGTGAAACCTCTAAGACACTACCTACCCCACTAAAAGGAAGGACACATACAAGCAAAACAGGTTGGTTTTTTTTCTTTATTATTACCACATTCGTTTTCCCCTGGTTATTTACCCTTACACTCTTTCCTTTTAAATATTTTCTACTTCACAATATCAACTATACGTACTACAACTCATTTACAATTTCATATTCTCATACAAGAGAAAAGATATGATATTTATAAATAGGTAGTTTTTACTGTGTCGAGTTTGGGCTTGATTTGTAACATAGCTATCTTGAACTCAGCTGAAAATATAAAACAGCCTTTCATATTTACTCTAACTGGAATAACACCCATATACTTACTTTAAATGCTTTTCATGAAATTAACAGATGAGAAAGGATTAGGGTTAGATTTTGGCCAGAGCACTAAGAATATTCACTCCTTCATGAGCCCTTCACATTTGTCATCCTGACTGTGTAATGTTATTGTCAACATCAAAGACCTGCTTACCTGCATGGGAGCCATCAGCACAATTTACCAGCTATAATGTGTTAGGAAACAGTGAAAGAAGGATCCTTACACTGATGTAATTAATCCAATAGAAATCAGAGGGGAGGAAAGGAATTTCTAAGGGGTTTTCTAATAATTAAATGTCAGCTCCTTTGGGAGTTATGAGAGTAAGGAGGGCTGGATGAGGGAGGGGAGTGACTGGCATTACTGAGCACCCTGACGAAATCAGCATTTGTGCAGATACAGAGAGAGCTGTGCCTCATCAGGAGGCATGTAGCTAGGATCTTAGGACATTGCACCCTATGAATAGGTGATGGTCTCAGCATGAAAAAGCCAAATTGTATAAATTTCAAATAAGAGAGATGAAGGATCACAACAAAGACTATGATACTGCAGGAACTCATGTGCAAAAAAGTGGTGTTAAGTTGGCTGAGGTAGTTATTGACCATGGAAGTCTTTTCTGTTGTTGCCTAGATGAAAATTAAAAGACAATTGTGAACCCAGTTGCATAATTGTTATCATTTGCTGTTATAAACTAAAATTTTGTATGCAGGCTTTGGCGGGGACTCTAGCAGTCATATACTGGGAGAAAGAAGTAAAGGAGTTTGTGGTCATTTTACTAAGGTGTAAGACTCCCTAAATTTCTGTCTTCTTTGATGAGAATGTGGCTGCTAACATGTTCTACACTCATCTGAAATCAGGTAAATGGTATCTCCTGTCGTTAGTCTATTTAGTTTTAGATTTGAAATACTTTAGTTATCTTATGCTATGGTTTAACCAGAGTTTAATTAGAAATAAAATTTTCATGAAATTGGGGGGAAAAGAAGACATAAGAAATGGAAAAGAAATGTTCATATAACATTAATTTTGTGTCAAATGGCTTGGGGCATGTTATTTCCAGATAAAACAATATTTCTAGGTAAGTGTGTGGAGGTGTCTTTGGAAGAGATTAGCATTTGAAATAGTGTATTCAACGGAATATGTCACCTTTCCATGTGTCTGGGTGTCATTAAATCCACTGGGCACAGAAGAAAAAGAAGAAAGAAGGGGGATTCACCATCTTCTTGACTGCTAGAGGTGGAACTTCTGTCTTTTGCTCTCAGCACTCTTGGTTTTCAGACTTCAGACCTAGATGTAATCCTATACCATTGGCTCCAAGACCTTTGATGACAATACTGTCTTTTAGGCAAACAGATAGTGGGACTTCCCAGGTTTCATAATCACTGGTACCTATCTATCGTCTATGCACTATCTGTCTGACTGACTGTCTGTCTGTCTGTTGGTCTACCTATCTATCTATTTATCTCTGGTTGTATTTTTCTATAGACACTAATCAACCCAAATCATAATAAGTGATGTCATAAATGATGTCTTTTTACACTAACACAGTGAATGAAGGAAAAATGGTAAATTGATTTGAATTGTATTCCTTCATTTAGCTATGAAAAAGTCACTTAGACTAAACATGCCTTGCTCCTGTAGATAACCAAAAACTGGACAAACGTATACGTAACTGTTTTCAGACACTGAACACTGTGTAGGACCATGATCTCTTAGAATGGTTGTCCTGGCTATCTGATTGGGGAAAGTTTCCTGATCAGTGTGTAGGTCAGGAATCCAACAGAACACTGGCTGAATTAAAGAAACAGCAGCTGAGGTTTGGAGACTCAGGTAACTGAAATCTGTGCAACAGAAAACCAGGGGTGGGAAGAGCAACAACGAGTTCTGAAGTCTTCTGGGGTGGGCGGGGGTGGGATACTGAACACTAATCTGGACACATGTAAGATGAACACAGCTTAGTTTGGCAAGTGATTATAGGAAATACAAGGAGATTATTTCCAAGATCTCCCAGGGAACAGAAAAGCTGGAATAGAAAAGAACTGTGAGTCAGGCCTTAAATATAAGTGCAGAGATCCAGAACATACTACAACTCAGAAAACCAGTGGGCTCACAATCATGTACAGCTGAAATAATTTTATCTTTCTTTGTGTTAAACTAATGAAAAATTTGAGGTTTCTACTGTGATATCTCCTCTTGATACTAATTATATATAATATGGGTTTTGGAAATATAGGCTTATTATTGATTTCTGGTTGTTTAGACTTTTGGGAGTCTAAACTTTTGGGAGTCTATTTGATGATTAGGGCCTTGTCAATTTCTCTAGTTTTTCCAACTTTCCTTTCAAAAACTATGTTTTTTGGGGAAAATATGTCAGTACTTTTGGAGGAAACTTGTAATTTACACTGTTGTAATGTATACTATTATTAATAGTATACTATTATTAATTTTGGCTATAAAATCTACCACTATGATTATATATTTGTTGATTTCCTTATTATTTTAGTAGATATTTTTCTTTGTATATAAGAGGCAAGTTTATACTGTAACTTTATGGAATGTCTTACTGGGGATCAGAAAATGATATCCTAGAATATGACACTACCACACTGAATACTTTTAGTATTATTAATCAGGATTTATATTTGTACATTTTTATATGACTCACTATTATAGTGCAATTATATGTATGCAATATATGATGTCCCAATTGATGTAAGGAACATTTCCATTCACTTAAATATTATCGTGTCTGTGTGTCAAGATCTATCAAATTCTTCTTGCTTGAAATGCATTGTTGTAGGACCAGGGAGTTAGCTCAGTGGTTCCGGTGCCTGTCTTGCAAGCGCAAGGACCCAGTTAAATCCCCGGTAACCACATAACAATACTGGGTGTGGAGACCCACCGCAGCAGCAACCAGTACAACATATCACAGTGCTGGGCATGGTGGCTCATGCCTGTAATCCCAGCACTCGGGAGGCAGAGGCAGGAGGATTGCTGTGATGTGAGTTTGAGGCTGAGCTCAGGGCCAACCTGAACCACAAAGTGAGACCCTGTCTCAAAAAAACTAAAAAAAAAAAAAAAAAATGCATTGTTGTAGAGTTAGTTGTCCTACTGAGCCATAACAATCCCACTGCTACTGCCCACTAAGTCAGTTTTCTGTCTTGGCAGCAAAATACCTGAGATAAACAATAAGAAATATAGGTTTATTTTGGTTCACATCATCACAAGTTTCAGTCCAGGTGTAATTGACTAGATTGCTTTAGCCTGTGGTGGTGGGAATGTGTGCAGTAAAGGTCTACATACCTCATGGTGGCAGGAATTAAAGGCATAAGTAGGGACTGAGGTTCCAGTAAGCTCTTCAAGGGTGTGCTGTCAGGAGCCTTACTTCTTTCCACAAGGCCCAACTTTTTAAGGTTCCAACATTTCCAAATAGTGTTACAGCCCAGTGACCAAGCATTTAAAAGATGAGCCTGTGCGGGATATTTCACATCAAATTACAGAGTTTCTAATGTATTTCGTACTCTTTATCCACTCTCTCCACTGTCTTCCTCCCAATCTCCCCTCTGCTAGGGACCCCTTTTCTACTCTCTGCTTCTACATAGTCTATTTTTAGTTTTCACAAATGAGTGTGAATATGTACTATTTGTTTTTCTGTGCCTAACTTACTTCACTTAATACAGTAACCGCCATTTCCATCTGTGTTGAGGCAAACTGCAAGATCTCATCCCATGTATGGGAGAATATTCTATCCTCTACATATATGCCACATTTTAAACACTTGATCATCTGTCAATGGACACTTGGATTGATTTCATATACTGGCTACTGTGAAGAGTGCAGTAATAAGCATAGGCACCTTTTTGGTACTGCTAATTTCATTTTCTTTGGATATATATCTAGCAATGGAACTGCTGGATCGATAACATGTAGATATTTTTTAAAACAGGAACTTCTACACTGTCTTCCTTAATTTATATCCACACCACCAGTGTATGAGTCCTTCCTTTGCTCTGGTGAATACTTTGAACTAAAAGACATTGAAAGGCTTCACAAGGAGCCTAAAAACCAAAGACTCTTTGATCTTCTTGACTATCTTGTTTCCAAAAAGAGTCATAAAATCAGAATTCCTCTTCCTCAAAGAAATTAGATTCTCCCCATACTATTCTGTGTAAGAGCTGCCGAAAGAAATTCTGGTTCACTTTGTCTGATAACTGACACAAGCTTTATTCTAGAAGGAGCAAGAAACATAGAGAAGACAAGAACGCTCAACACACAGGCTCGCTGGGTTTTCCTCTCAGTTGACTGCCATTACATCGTACTTCATTTCAAATCACACTTCTACATGATTCAATGAATCCAATCATAAAGAAAGAGAGATTTGCTGCACCTTTGGGACATTGTTCTAAACCCTCTGTGTCATGTATAAAACTTTGATTAAATAAATTTGTGTGCTTTCCTTTGTCAACATATTTTTTGTTATACTGCTAGAAATGTCATGCTTGACCCTTATGCTAGGTGAGTAAAGGTACTATACCGTTCTGCCTCTGTAGTTCTGCCCCTATAGTTCTTTATCATAGGTTAAACTCTATTAGTTCTTATCAACTCATTAGTTTCCTTTTGTGCAGTATTTGTCTATTGTGTCTCATTTATACTTTTACATCCAAATAGTTTACGTATTGATTTGTATTTTATGCATACAGCTAGATTTGAATTTCTTTTATATTTCTGAGTTACTGCTTTTAATGGATTTTATTCACATCTTTGTTTTTCCCTATTAACTGTTATTTTATTTTGCATCCTTGTATCCACTCCTTTTGTTCTTCTTTAAAATAATTACCCTATACCCATGCTCTGATATTATTTCATGTGATTTTTGGTCCCCACAGATTTTCACACATTTTTACCCTACCCTACAAATTAAACAATTTCCTGTGCCCAGGTTTCCAGTGGTTTCCTGCCAATGACGTGGTTCCTGACTCTGCAAGAAACTGTGGCCCTCCAGGCTTTGCAGAGGCAGATGACTCTCCAGTTACATTGTGGTTTAAACACTGCAGTCCCCAAGACACAAAGGAATATTCTCCTACTGGTCACTTTGTTAGCAAGATGGTACAGAATCCAAGTAAAATCACACATTGAAACTTTTATCCCCTCTTCTTTGTCAATCTGTCCAAAAAACCAGATAGTTTCTCTGTTGAGTTTCTCTTGGCCTGAACTTTCCTAATGGCATCCACATCATGTTTACTACATTCCCGGGGCCCATTTTTCCTGTGAATTGATAGTTCGATTGGAATTTGATCAGATTGCTGATACGCCTGTCATTCCATCTCAGTTCCTGTTGATCTGGCTCTGAATTTTGTATGCTTCTTCCCACGAGAGTGTTCCCTTCTTGCTATTTTGATCATGAAGCCCTTTTCTAAATTACAAAATTAATAGAATTGATTTTTTATCCAAAGATAGGTAACATCTATTAGTTAAGTCTTGATTTCTTCTTTATTTTTGTAATTTTAAGAAAATTACCAAATGATATCACAAGTTATGTCTAGTTAATTTTAGGCAAAGAAGCTGGAGGACACTTTAAAACATGAAGTTTTAGTGCAATTACCACAATTTTCTGAAATTATGAGTAAATTTTTGCTTAAGTTACAGTTTTTCTGGTGTCTTTTTTATGCAGTTTATGATTATATTTCAATTTCCCGTTCCCTATTTTGCCTCTCATTTTTTTTAGTTCTTTGTTATTTTATTCCTCTTTCTAAAACACAATTTAGTTTATTCTGCTTACTAGTGATTCAATTTTACAATGGCTACTATACTTTTTATTGTATTTTGTTGTTTTAATTCCTTCTATGCTTAGTTTGTTCATGTGAGTTATAATTAAAAAATACAATGATTAAATTTTAAAGATGATTAGAGTAGAAGATTCATGGCCATTAATCTCCCTTTCTCTTCACTTCCATCATTCTTGGTATTTTCCACAGCTATCCTGAAAGTCACCTTTCATACATGTCTTTAGTTGTGCTGTGGTAGCTATCTTCATATTATGGAATGCTTCAAAATATTTATCTTCACAGACATTTTTACTACCAAGTCTGATGAATGTAGTGAATGACAATGCACTGTAATGTTTCTGTGAGCTTTCCTTTCCATTGGATGCCACTTGTAGTAGCATTTATATTTTTGATAATATTTCATAAATGCCAAAAAGAGTTCCAGAAGTACTTCACAAAGTGGTGGTAATGATAGGATAAGGGTAGAGGAGTATTTTGAACAGGATTAATGGAAATATATCTTTTATTGTGATAACTTTTAAATTTAAACCTTTACCATATATTTTGATCACCTGGTATTATTTTCCTTTTTTTATTCTCTTTTCTTTCTTCTCTGTGTCTGAGTTTCTGTTTTCACTTCATAAAGGCTATCATTTTTGTATCTTACTGCAGTTTCAGTTTTGTGATTTCTTTTTTCTGATATTGATAGCAAATCATTTACAGAAATCTCATCCTCTGAGTCATTCTGTTCCTTTTGTAGTCATTTTGAGCCTTCTGAATTTGGTTTGTTTGTGTTTGTGTATTTAATTTTTCTGTTTTTAATCCTACTAAAGACAGCTGTTAGACCTGATCTTCACCAATAAGGAACTGAATAACAAAGTTTGTCACGGTTTTCTTACCTTTCCCTTGAAAGTTTGTTATATCTGCCATATATATATGTAGAAAGCAGATGTGTTATGCTTTAGGCCACCTACTTCTAGAGTTTTCCACATTTTCACTTAATCCTATTGCATTTTGAAGGGGTAAACTTGTGTTTGCTTCTGTTAGTGCTCATATTGTTAACATGTGATTAAAGGAATGTTTAGAGTTAAGCAGAAATCCTCAACCTTGCTGCTTTTGGTCTCCAAGCAGATGAAAGATTCAAATCCCCAGGCTAGCACACCACATGGCATTTTCTTGCTCTGCTCCCTGCTGTGTGTGGGGAGAATATACCCCCTCAGAGTGAAAGTGCATCACTTACAATACCCAGTTCATAGTATTCACACACAGTGGGAAACCCCTTGTAAAATCCTGACACTTGTGTAAACATAACCAGGAGAACACTCTGCGAAGTGGAATCAGCCAGGCAAAGATAGGAAAATACTGAAATATCTCACTTATATGTGAAATCTAGCAGAAACTAGAATGCTGATCAGGGACTAGGGGATGAAGGAAATGTAATATGTCAGTCAAAGACTCTAAAGTTACAAGAACAACAAATTCTTGGCACCTAATGTATAGCACAGGTTCTGATTACAACAATCCAATTATAAAATAGTCTATATACTTTTAGTTTCCTAGTTTGTCATTTCAGAATTGAGTGAATGCAATTATACTTCTTGTGTGATTATTATATAGAAATTGGCAATCTGTTCCTAATATAGCATAAATGTAGATAGTGATGAGACAAGGACAGTTTTATTTTTTTTTTACTCTTTCTGATACCCAAACAGCACTTCTTGACGGCAAGTGAATCACTCTGTTGTCAAGGCAGCATACATAACCAAGGCTGGGTCCCACTGCATTTCCCCCACATATGTTCTTGCTTTCTGAGTAAATCTGAAGTCATTTTCATAGGATTTGAAACAGGAGGTGGTTTCAAAAAAGTATGATGCAGAGTTTTGAAAACATGGTAACTGCTTCTAATAGGAGATATAACTCTAGATTAGTTAGAAAATATTTGGGAAATTTTTCTGAAAGAAAAATTATGTGTCCTCTTTAGGAAAGTGTGGGTCTAAGGGAGGATTTTAAAGACAAAGAGAAATGCGTATAAAAGATTTCTATAAAGTAGTTGTGGCAAGCAGAGTAATGGCCATTCAAAGATGTCCATGTGCTGATGCCAAGGCACTAACTCTGTCATCTACTTGGGGAACTTTGTAGATTTGATTAAGGATCAGGTCATGGAGAATTACCCAGGTAGATGTGCCTGATCTGCGGAGGTCACTGTAAGGCAAAGGGTAGGGACATAAGAGTAAGAGACCAGTGATGGATTTCTAGCCATGAAAATAAAGGAAAGGTCATACATCAAGGAATGTAGTGGCTTGTAAGAACTGGGAAGCCCAGGGGGATACACTCTGACCTCCAGAAGGAATACAATTCTGCTGACACTGATTTTAGGTCAGTAAAACCTACTTTGTATTTCTGAGCTACACAAAGGTAACAGATTTGTGTTGTTTTAGGCCACCAAATTTGTAATAAATGGTTACAGCAGGAACAGAGATCAGCCATAGGTTTGAGTTAGTAGAGAAGCAGAAGTCACTTAATGGAACCTTTGGAGTTTGCTATCTACTTATTGGGGGAGCTCTAGGAACATCCTGACTTGCGTGGCCATTTTAAAACTCTCTTTTGCCAGCAACTGAACAACTGCCTGTGATGTCCTTCAGCTGGCTGTTGTCCTGAAGACATGAAAGAGTCAATTAAGTCAGATTTCCTGTAAGTGACTTGCAGAATTTTATCAGCAGCATTGTATTAGAACACATGGGCCTGTTAGAGCTCACTTCATGGGAACTTCCCCTGCTGAGTAAGCATTAGCCACCAAATAAGGGAATTCATTATAACAAATGTTTTATGATTTTATGGTCTCTGAAATACAGAGCATACATTCACCCTTGTGGGAACATGTTTGGAATTGTTATTAATGGAAATATCCTGCAAAGTAGGTTGAGTTAACTTTCACTATCCATCAAGGATTGCTGACAACAGCCACTTTGATTTTTTTTTAACAAAAAGAGGGTTGAGTAACAATTTGCTTTGCTGAAAGATTTAGATTCCCAGAAAGCTTTGGCTAGCACAGAATGTTGAAAGCCTAGACTTACAGCTTATGAAATACTTTAGCACCGTTTGAAGTAGAGAAACAGTCTGTGATTCCAGTGCTGACGGTTGTGAAATCACAATCCTAGATGCTAATAAGGTTCAAGGGTTGCCACCAAACTGCCAAGTATCTTGTACATACGATCAAAAGAGCAAAAGCATTGGATATTTGAGACATCATCACACAAAATGTCTTTTCTTGGTTTAAATGAAAAGCTAAACTGTTGTGGATTATTTATTATCTTTTTTAAAAGCCCAAAATATCAAACACTAGTAAAAAAGAAAAGTGCCAGAGAGAAGCTTCTCAAATGCACGGGGGTAAAATGAAACTTCACATCCTCTATTCAAAGGAAATGTAAAATGACTCACAGGTACTTAGTTTCATTAGAAATTCCAGCCTTTAGAATACCTGTTGACCTTATGCTGTTAAGCAATTTATCAGATTGAAAACAAACTCCTTAGAAAAGAGGAACAAAAAGTACATCTGTTACTCTCATTGTGTGATAAGTTGACATGATTAAATAGTTTCTGGAATTGCAGATAGAAACATTTCTGGTAACAAGGAGCCAAAAATGTTTTAATCATTCATAGTGAGCAATGCTACATCACAAAGTACCATCAAAACTCGATATAATAAAGAATTTTGCATTGAAGAGATTGGATTTCTAGATCTTACACAAAGCAATAAATTTTTATTCATGAGACATTATAATATTTTATCTATTGAGATTTTAAGGAGAAAATCAATGTACTGAATCAACTAAAAAAGAATAAATACAGAAATTAACTCCTGGCACATCCTTTGTTACGGGTCGTTATACACTGTATTACAATTACTCCTATAGAATGGCTTCTGAAAGAATTTCTTGCATAATGGCATTTTAGTCATTACTGTAATGTCAACAAACAAGGCAGATTAATGCTTGCACTCCTGAGCTGTCTTGCATTCTGCTTATTAGAATTGTAGTCAGATCTTCATTAGAATGAATGACATCTGATTCCCATAAGGCAGTCACAACAGAGGCACCTTCTTGCTATGGTGTCACCCTGCAGATGACAATGTAGGCCATAATGAATGACACTCCACAATCCGATACTTCCTGCCTCAAATTGTAGTTAATCTTTCATCCAAACTGTACACATGTGTAGCTTTAAGTGGCCTATCACAGCAAGTACCAGTAATGCTGCAAGCACATGGAGACTGACAGAAGGTAAATTGCTTGTCAGGAGGTCTGTATTTCAATTCACAGCATATTCCAAACACGTCGTGGTGAAAGCATGCCACAACAGCTGCTTTCATTGCTAACTATTTTTGATGTAAATGTCAATAAAGCTCCAGGCCCTTTCATATTTTTGGCCAAAAATGTCCATCTATCCCTATGCAGGCTGGCAGGTGGAGTTCCATTTATCTACTCTTAGGAACATGTCCTATAATAATGATTGTCTCTGGAGGCCGTTTAGAGTGATTGAGAGCAGTGATTGGGACAATCGGCTGCTGAATTTCATTGCAGGATTGGGTTGACAGGTGACTGCTTTTATACCCTCTCATCTGCTAGAGAAGGAAATAAAACACACACTTCCATGCAGTCCACAGGCAGTCACCTCCAGGTTAAAGATCTATACTTATTGTTCACTCCATTCATTGAAAAAAATTGAAAGCCATGGTTATTAAACAGCAGTAAATTCCCCAGTAGTTGTAGAGTTTTTAAAGAGACAGCAGTGGTATTTATTTTCTGTAGGACTACAGCTAGGAGAATTAAGAAAACAATTCTGAATATGATGTGAGTGCCTTTGAGAACCTTTCTCCTTCCTGCAGATGTCCCTTTTAGGATGCCAGCTGTTCATTATATATAAATATATATATCCATATAACCATTTTTTAAGATTGATGATCTCAGATGAAAACTAAAGCTTAAACTTTAGTAGTGGAAAGGTAGCATATTTGTTAAAAAATCAATTTTAGAATGTCACTTTTGAGCATATTTGCATTCAAATATCATCACTGTTACAAAGATGACTAAATTTAGCAGAGTGAAACTTCATACTTTTATTAAAAACATTTATTGAGTATATGCTACAGGTCGCATTTTATAAATTACAGTTAAAGATATCAACTAGAATTAGACTAATACCTACAGACTTTTGGAATAATCTAGGATAAGGAAAGTTTTAGTGTAATTCATATCTAAATTTTATATCATTTCTTTTTTTAAAATTATCTTTATTGGTACATTATGAATACACATGATAATCGCATTCAATATTAAGAGTTTTTATCAGAGTATGATATGACTTGTTTCTCATTTTTTCCCTTTTCCCCCTACTCTGCATCTCCCTGTCCCCTATATACACAATCTTTGTTTTCTTTTTTCTTTATTATTACCACATTCATTTTCCCCTCATTATTTACCCTTGCACTCTTTCCTTTTAAATATTTTCTACTTCACAATATCAACTATGCATACTACAACTCATTTACAACTTCATATTCTCATATCGGAGAAAATATATGATATTTACATATCTGTGACCTGTTTATTTTGCTTATGAGGACATCCTCAGGTACATCCATTTGGGTGTAAATGACTTAATCTTATCATTTTTAGTGGTAGAGTAATACTCCATACTATAAAAGAACCACATCTTTTTTATCCAGTCTCCAGTTGATGGACATTTGGGTTGTTTCCAAGACTTAGCAATCACAAACTGAGCTGCTATAAACGTGGATGCACATATGTTGCTGTGAAATTATTCTTTTAATTCCTTTGTGTATATGCCTAGCAGAGTGATGGCTGGGTCAAATGGGAACTCTAACACTAGTTATTTGAGGAATCTCCACAGGGGTTGTACGAGTCTACATACCCATCAGCGGAGAAGGGTTCCTTTTTCTCTTCAGCCTTACCAACATTTGTTGGCTAATTCTGAGATAGCAGCCATTCTTTGTGGTGAGATGAAATCTCGGTGTTGTTTTCATCTGCATCTCTTGAATGACCAGTGATGGTGAGCATTTCTTCATATATTTCTTAGGTGCTCTTTCTTCTTCCTCTGAAAAATATCTATTCATTTCAGATGCCCATTTTTGAATTGGGTCTTTAAATTTGGGTGGGCTGATTTTTAAAAGCTCTTTATATATTCTAGATAATAGCCCTTTGTCTGAGGAACAGGTGGTAAAGATTTTTTCCTACGTTGTTGGCTGCCTTTTCACTCTGTTGGTGGTTTCGTTTGCTGTGAAGAAGCTTTTTAAAAGAATGAGGTTCCAATTTTATATCATTTCTTGATTCTTTTATGTTATATGTAATATAGTACTAAAAAACAGAATTTATACTAGCAGTAAGTATGCACTTTTTTTCTACTGATAATAGTATGAAGCTTAAAGTTGGGTGTAATAGTCTCAAGAAAGGTGTGTAAGCTTTGGAATTAGACTGATGACTTTGCAGTTTAGCCATTATCGTCCTTATAAAAACTCCTTGGAATTGAGCGATGTGAATATCATGTCTTACTATGGGCAACATAAATTAGTTGACTAGTAAGTGTAGCCAGGACTAAAATGAAGAGTATTTCCAGAAACTGTATTTTAAATTACTGCTTTAAATTACTATATAGTTAAAGTTAATTTTCAACTTGATTGGCTTGGAAGTTGCCCAGATTATGGATGTGTATAAGTGAGTCATGTTAGGTATAACCTTGAGATCTGGATTATATCCCTGGCTCCTTTCACTCTAGTACTACTTCATCTGTCTTTTCTTGGGGCTATTTAAGACACTTATGTTAATTCATTCAGATATATTATCAATACTAGACTCACTTTATTGGATTTAAAGTTAAATCTGATATACAAGCATTCTCCCAGAAGCAAACTAGTTCTTAAATCAAGTACTTACTCTATGTTTGATTTAAGTACTTATTTTTATTTGTTCTTTATTCCTATTTCCCACTGAATAGTTTTTTTAGAATTCCTCATTACATTTTAGTGTCTTCCTAGCTACATCTCTTTGTTCTGCTTAATGTTCAGTTTACATTCTAAATTGTCTATCTTCAAGTAGCATTTTTCTTTTGCTCTTATAAATTTATAAAAAAACAAATAAGTAAGTATTTTAACATATTTAGTGTCTTCTTAAAAAGTGTTTATATTATTATGTGCAATAAACTTGATATTAGCATATATATTTCATTAAGTAAATACTGCACAGTTATGAAATAAACATATTATAGGCTAATTTTATTAGGGTAAAAACATAAACATGACAACAAACATGAAAGTACTGCTTTAATTAGTAGCCTTTTGAAGTTTTAAAAATATATAGAATGGACTTTATGTTTATCTAGATTGCTTTTTCTAGTGTTTCTAACTCTTCTTGTGGCTCCAGTTTCTCAAATTCTATTTTCTTTTTTCCACTCTGGAGAACTTCTTTTAGCATTTAGTGTAGCTCTTGTTGGCTAGAATCAAATTCTCTCAGATTTACCTTCTCTGAAGTGTCTATTTTCTTTGATTTTTGAAGGATGTTTTCAACATTTTAGAACTGTAGGCTAATTTTTAAATTTCACCACTTTAAAGCTGTTCCATCATCTCATGGTCTCTTGTTTCCAATGAAAAGTTAACTGTCAGTCATGTTATTTTTATTTTAATACAGCATGTGATTTTTTTCTTGGTAGCTAATGAGATTTCCTTTGTTGTTATTTGATAATTTTGACTTTGATATACTGATATGTTTTCTTGTTTATTCAATCAAGTATTTTCATTGAGTTTCCTAAATCAGTAAGTTGATATGTTTCATTAGTTTAGGAAAATATTCACTGCATATTACATCTTTTATATCTAGTTTTCTCATTTTGTATAAAAGAGTATTAGAGATTGAAATAAATATATCCACTTTAGGAAAGAAATAATACTTCTTTTAACAGGCCACTCATTGGATGGGTGTATTCTAGGGGCGGTTTGCTAAACTTTCCTTCCCTTTCCTCATATCCATAATTGCTCTTTGTGGTTCTGGTCAGCCATAAAGAGTACCCAACTGTGGTGTCAAAATATTTAATAAAATATTCCAGAAAAAACAATTCATAAGTCATAAGTTGTATTATATTTGTTATTATTAATGTAATACGCCTAAATTACAAAATGAACTTCATCACAGTTATGTTTGACAGAAAGAATGTAGCAAGTGTAACCCTTCGTTTTCACAGTTTCAGCCAGGTGTACAGGTGTGGGCTGCCTTAAAATGTATTACCTGTGGATAAGAAGACACTACTGTACTAACTTTGACCTCCTGATAAAGAGTCTCAGAATGGTTTATATATTTGTAACCAATTGACAGGGTTGCCTATTAGTTCTACAACTACACCTCTACTTTTTTTCTCACCTTATATGCAACTAAAAGTTCAGGTCTTCTATTTCCAGTTCTATCAGTAATAAGAATAGTCGTGGATAATTTTTCTTTGAGGAAGATTGCACTCTTTTCTGGCATTCATTTCATTACAGTCTATTTTGAGTTCTTCACTACATAAAGAAAATCTGCGATTTTAAAAAAATTTTTCCAGTTTATTATTGGTCCATAATGTTACTGGTTTATTTTCTTACTTTTAAGTTCTTTTTGCAAATCTGCTGTCCACTTGAGTTTTTCTCTTTATGTCTTTTTTCACTTTCCTTGGCAAACAAGATTTTTTTCTGGATGTTTACCGCTAAAATGCAACAATTTAATTTGATATACTGCAAGTTAATATTTTAAGGTAGTTATTTCAGTTATTTTTGTATTGTATTTTAAATACTAGTTTTATTCCACTGTTTTTCTTCTTTAGGAATTTTTTAAATATATCATGCAAGGGCTGGGGAGTTAGCTCAGTGGTTCCGGTGCCTGTCTTGCAAGCGCAAGGACCCGGGTTCAATCCCCAGTAACCACATACTATACTGGGTGTGGAGACTCACCCCAGCAGCAACCAGCACCACATACCACAGTGCCGGGCATGGTGGCTCATGCTTGTAATCCCAGCACTCGGGAGGCAGAGGCAGGAGGATTGCTGTGATGTGGGTTTGAGGCTGAGCTCAGGGCCAGACTGAACTACAAAGCGAGACCCTGTCTCAAAAAACCTAAAATATATATATATATATATATATATATATAATGCATGATATATATATATATATATAATGCAAAACACTTTTTTATTCAAATCTTTATTGGTACATTATGAATACACATCATCATCACTTTCAAAATTGAGAGTTTGTACCAGAATATGACGTGATTTGATTCTCATTTTTTCCCCTTCCCCTACCAGCCCTGCAACCCCCAACCTCTACATACGTAAGATTTGTTTCCTTTTTTTATTACTATGACATTCTTTCCCCCCTCGTTATTTACCCCTATTCCCTCTTTCCTTTTAAATATTTTATGTTTCACAATATCAACTATACATACTACAACTCATTTACACCTTTATTTTCTCATACCAGAGAAAAGATATATTCACACATCTGTGACCTATTTATTTCACTTATGAGGATGTCCTGAAGGTATACCCATTTGAGTATGAATGACTCAGTCTTATCATTTTTAATGGCAGAGTAATACTACATTCTATAAAATAATCACATCTTCTTTATCCAGTCTCCTGTTGATGGACATTTTGGTTGTTTCCAAGATTTAGCTATCACAAACTGAGCTGCTATAAATGTGGGTGCACATAGGTCACTGTGATATGAATCTTTTAATTCTTTAGTATATTTACCTAGCAGAACAATGGCCATGTCAAATGGGACCTCCGATCCAAGCTTTTTGAGGAATCTCCACACAGATTTGCACAGAGGTTGTATGATTCTACATTCCACCATCAACGGAAAAGGTTTCCTTTTTCTCCACAGCCTGGCCAACATTAGTTGCTGGCTAATTATGAAATAGCAACCATTCTTTGTGGAGTGAGATGAAATTTCAGTGTTGTTTTCATCTGCATCTCTTGAATGACCAGTGATGTCGAGCATTTCTTCATATATTTCTTAGCTGCTCTTACTTCTTCCTCTGAAAAGTATCTATTCATTTCAGATGCCCATTTTTTAATTGGGTCTTTAAATTTGGGTGGGCTGATTTTTTAAAGCTGTTTATATATTCTGGATCGTAGCCTTTTGTCTGAGAAACAGCTGGTAAAGATCTTTTCTGATATTGTTGATTGCTTTTTCACTCTGTGGGTGGTTTTCTTTGCTGTGCCGAAGCTTTTGAATAGAATGAGATCCATTTTTTTTATTTTTTCTGCCAATTCTTGTGCTATAGATGTTTGTTCAAGAAGTCTTTCCCTAAGCCAATGTCTTCAAGAGATTTACCTAACCTGTTTTACAGCAGATTTAGTGTGTTTGTTTTAGTATTTAGGTCTCTTATCTACTTTGATTTTAGCTTGGTACATGGTGAAAGAGATCAGTTTAACTTTAGCCTTTGGCAAGTTAAAGCCCAGTTTTTCCAGCACCATTTGTCAATGAGGTTATCTTTCCTCTATTAAGGATTTTTTGCTGCTTTGTCAAAGATGAGGTGATTCAGTGTATTTGGAGTAGTTTCTGTATTTTCTAATCTACTCCACTGATCTGCAGGTCTGTTGCTTTGCCAGTACCATGTAGTTTTCATCACAGTGGCTTATAGTATAGTTTCAGGTTCAGGATCATAATACCCCTCACCATGTTCCTGATACTTAGAATTGTTTTTACTATTGTAGGTCGTTTGTGATTCTAGATGGGTGTGTGAATTTTTTTTTCTCTAGATCTGTGAAATATGCTGTTGGGATTTCAACAGAGATTGTGTTGAAACTATATAGTAGTTGTGGGAGTATAACCATTTTGATGATATTGGTTCTTCCTACCTAGGAGCAAGGTATGTCTTTCCATTTTTTGATATCTTCTTCTATTTCCTTGTCAGAGTACTATAGTTTTCAGAATAGAGGTCTTTCGCCACCTTTGTTAGATTGATTACTAGATAATGCATTTTTTGAGTGCTACTGTGAAAGGGACTGGCTTCCCAATTTCTATCTCAGTGGGTCTGCTGTTTATGTATACAAAGGTTATTGACTTTTGAGCATTGACCTTGTATCCACCTATGCTACTAAATTTGGCAATTAGGTTTAGCAGTTTTTTAACTGACTTTTTAGGATCCTCTAGATAGAATATCATGCCATTAGCAAATAATGAAAATTTAATTTCTTCTTTTCCTATGTTTATTCCTTTTATTCTTTCTCTTTCCTGATTGCTGTGGCTAATATTTCCAGGACTATATTGAACAGAGGTAGTGAGAGAAGGTATCCATGTCTTGTTCCTGATCTTAGTGTAAAAGGTTTCAGTTTTTGACCATTTAGTATGATGCTGGCTGATAGTTTCTCACAGATAGGTTTTATTAGTTTGAGATAGAGACCATCTATTCCGATTTTCTGTAGAGTTTTGAACATAAATGGGTGTTGTATTTTGTCAAACACTTTTTCTGCATCAATCGAGATGACCATATGGTTTTTTCCTTGAGTCTGTTAATAGAGTGTATAACATTTATGGATTTACATATGTTGAACCATCCTTGAACCCCTGGGATGAATCCAACTTGGTCAGGGTGTATCATCATTTTAATATTCTCTGTATTCTGTTTTCCAGTATCTTTTTTTTTAAATTATCTTTATTGGTACATTAAATATACACATCATGATTGCACTCCATAATGGGGATTTGTACCAGTATAAGACACAACTTAATTCTCATTTTTTCCCATAGCCCCACCCACCCTACCACCCCCCCATATATATAAAATTTGTTTCCTTACTTTTTTGTTACAATCTCAACATTGTCCCCTTTC
>PVIR01029146.1:0-21354 GCA_004026965.1 Petromus typicus | reverse complement strand
AAGGGGACAATGTTGAGATTGTAACAAAAAAGTAAGGAAACAAATTTTATGTATATGGGGGGGTGGTAGGGTGGGTAGGGCTATGGGAAAAAATGAGAATTAAGTTGTGTCTTATACTGGTACAAATCCCCATTATGGAGTGCAATCATGATGTGTATATTTAATGTACCAATAAAGATTAAAAAAAAAAAGAAAAGAAAAGAAAAGAAGCACCAAGGTCTTATCAAGAGATGAGTACAGCACCAGGCTCCCTTGAGGCAGCTCTGCAGGGAAACACCCCAGGGCAGGAGGGACAGAGGTGCCAGAACTCGGGCAGCACGCTGAGCGCAAGGCACTGTGGAGTTCCTGTCCCGAGACCCATCTGCACAGAGCTGGGGATTCTACCTCAGGTCTACATGGCCCCAGGAAAAGCAGCAGGAAGTTCCAGACGTGCTGTGCCTTGCAGAAAATGGGAAATAGGGGGCCGGGGAGTTAGCTCAGTGGTTCTGGCGCCTGTCTTGCAAGCGCAAGGGCCCCGGGTTCGATTCCCCGGTAACCACATAACAATATTGGGTGTGGAGACCCACACCCAGCAGCAACCAGTACCGCATACCACAGTGCCGGGTGTGGTGACTCACGCCTGTAATCCCAGCACTCTGGAGGCAGAGGCAGGAGGATTGCTATGATGTGAGTTGGAGGCTGAGCTCAGGGCCAGCCTGAACCACAAAGCGAGACCCTGTCTCAAAAAACCTAAAAAAAAAAAAAAAGAAAATGGGAAATAGGTGGGACTGCTGAATTTCAGGCAATCATTTTCCCAAGCTTGCATTTCCCCAAGCCAGAGTGCCCCCCCATGCCTCTCACAGGAGGACAGCGGACACAGCCCCAGATGGAAGTGGCCCTGTGTGGTGGGGGCTCCCCACAGGCTTGTGGTGAAGGTTTGGTCCCCAGAATACGACATTATGGAGAGGCAGTGGAGCCTTTAGGACAAGTGTGCCATGGAGAGCGCAGGGCAGCGCTGACCTGCTCCCGTGCCAGCCACTCACAGTCAGGGCTACCCAGGCGCTCTGTGTCACGTGGTACAAGGACTTGGGGAGCAAAGTGTATGAGACACAGTCATGGGTCAAGCAGGCATATATGAGTCCTGATTTAATTATTAAACGAGCCTGTTGTGTTATTTCACAAAGTAATACGTTAGTTTGGTTACTTACGCACACTGACTACCTTATATGCAGCCCAAGATAATTCCTCCTCTCCCAGCTTGGCCCAGGTAAGCCAAAGGCTCAGACACATGGGCTCTATGAGGTGAGTCCCAGGGGAAGGAATGTGGATCCTTGGGGACACGTCATCGAAATACTGGAACTGCAGTCTCTTCCACCA
This sequence comes from Petromus typicus, assembly GCA_004026965.1. Classification (NCBI taxonomy): domain Eukaryota; kingdom Metazoa; phylum Chordata; class Mammalia; order Rodentia; family Petromuridae; genus Petromus; species Petromus typicus. The sequence continues at coordinate 19,998 of PVIR01029146.1, read as the reverse complement.
GGAGGTGGGCGGCATGACTTCGCCATGAGCTCTGTGGCACCCAGAGCCACAGGGCCCGCCAACTGTGGACAGAGACCCCACAACTGAGCAGCATGAGGGCCCACTGACTGTGGACAGAGACCCCGCAACTGAGCAGCACGATAAACTGTCCCTCTCTCTAACTTGTTACCTGAGGTTCCGCCGCGGCCGTGGACAGCTGGCTCACACAGGGGTAACACTTCCTGGACCCATGTACCCGCATCGAGAGTGGGGATGACGCAGAGGCCAGACTTCCCTCCATCCATGTGGCTGTCACTGAAGAGAAACACTGTGAGACGCAAGCATGCATGAGATGAGCAAACGTGGCAGCGGGACGGAAGGAGCTGTGGAGCTGTGGGGCAGAGCAGGGGCCTGGAGCGCTGGAGGAACAGCAGTCCCACGGAGACTGAGCAGAAACGACAAAGAATGGGTGAGTACGAAATACTACCGAGAAAAGAAATGTGTGTGTGCACTGAATACCCAAAAAAGGAGTCCCAGAGGAAAAGAAGGGAAAAATTAAAATGAGACTCATAAATATTGAAAGATATAAACTATAAATTCCTCAGAATATCATTAAAAATGCAGTCGTTCATATTAAAAAATCCAAAGTACCAAAGATAAGTGATTAGTCAAACATAGTTTAATGAAATTTCAAGATATCAAAAGTAAAAATTTTAAAAGCTTCCAGAGATGAATAGTATATTAATTCCAAGGAGAAAAACTGGGGTAATAGCAGATTTTTCAACAGCAACAAAGGACAGAAGGGGGAAAGAAACATTTGTCTTTCAAACTACCAAGCAACCTGGATGGCTCAGTCTAGCTAAGCCATTACTAACAAGAATAATACCAGACTCACAAGGCCTTCAGATCTGCCGCCCAGAGCCCCTGCTGCTGAGAAGAAAGAGGCAAAGCCAAGAGATGCTGTACAAGGCCAATGTCAAAACACACAACAGATGCATCAAGCATCTTGGTGGAAACTTGCTATCTTCACTAAGTCATTTGGGGTCAAAGATAAAGATTGAATATACCCAAATAATACAAAATTAATAACAGATATTCACCACCCAACATATCAACCATTGGCTTCATGCAGCTATTTAAATTTGAATTATTTAAAATTAACGAAAATTCTAAGACCTGTCCCTTCATCGCACCAGCCACACCTCCTGGGTTTAACAGCCCTGGGCAGGTACTGGCCACCATGGCTCAGCCTCGTTATCAGGTGAGGTTCTGCCAGTCAGCCCTGAAACAGTGAAGCCAAGGGACACGAGAACAGAAAGAAGTTCTGATCTCATTGCTGAAGGACAACAAAGACCAATTTAAAAACAAGAAAGGTGGGATACGCATAAGTAGTAAATTGAGATACTCAAAGCAAATCCAGATAGGCCATGAGTTACCATATGTAAATAAGCCGAGCTCATAGTCAAGAGACAAAGACTAAAAGGAGGGTTAAAAACCAGTTCACAGAAAGGGGTCAGGGATTTAGCTCAATGGTTCCAGCGCCTGTCTTACAAGCGCAAGGACCCAGGTTCAATCCCCAGTAACCACATACTATACTGGGCATGGAGACTCACACCCAGCAGCAACCAGTACCACATGCCACAGTGCCGGGCGTGGTAGTTCATGCCTGTAATCCCTGCACTCAGGAGGCAGAGGCAGGAAGATTGCTGTGATGTTAGTTGGATGCTGAGCGCAGGGCCAGCCTGAACTACAAAGCGAGACCCTGTCTCAAAAAAAAACAAAACAAAACAACAACAAAAAAAAAACAGTTCACAGGGGTACTTTAGTGAGACACTCACCTGAAACAGAGGGGTGTGCACCTTCATACATCATAAAATGTTCAGCCACATGAGTTTACTATTTTGGCCTAATACTATAGGTTAAAAACAAGATGATAAAGAAATCGGTTTAATAAAAACAAGATGACAATTGCTAATTTCATGGCTCCAGCTTGTTCTAAAGTGGTTTTTAAAAATAGCTTCTGCTATGATTTAAATCCAAGATAACCCCCAAACTCATGTATCCAGAGGTGGGATCTGGGGAGATGATTGGATCTGACTTACCAGTAGTGATGGATCGATGGATCCATCAATGAGATCATCACTGTATGGCATTACTGAGAGGGCTAGTGTAGAAAGTGGGCACCAGCTGAGAGTGGGCATGGGTGTGGCTTGGAGGACTCTGTCTGACCCCAGGCCCTTCCTTTCTTGACCCCTCTTCACTGTTTCCTGGATACCGCGGGGTGAGGAGCCTTGCTCTGCCTGTGTCCATGTGCCGTGAAAGTCTGCTTCATCTCAGGCCCACAGCAGGGACTAGCCAACCATGAACTGAAGCCTCTGAAACCATGAGCCAGAATAAATCTTTTCTTCCTAAAGTGTACATGCCAGGTATTTTGTCACCACGACACAAGGCTGATGAACGCACCTACCCATGGAAAGGAAACTGTGGCCTCTGGGCTAATTCCAACATAGAAGGGGCACTGAGGCCAGAAGGAGCTAGTGTACTCAGTAAGTAAAGGTTCACTAGGTTCACTAGGCCCACTAAGTAAGTAAAAAGAGATGCCACTGGAAATTATCCAAAATGCTATCATACATATGTACCTAAGAAGACACTTATAGAATGTCACACAAAGGTGGGAAAACTATTCAGAGGAGTTGATAGATTCACCATCATATTGGACTAAAGTGACATTTTTACTGGTATGTCAGTCAAACAAAAAATTGGGTGAGACTAATCAACTGACACAGTAGACAAGCTTTGTCTAAAGGACAGAGAGTTTGATATCCAAAAAGTAAAAATCACACATTTTCCGCAGCACACATTTATAACAACCAATGTTGGATATGAACTCAGAGAAAACCACTGTGTGAGTTCTGAAACACTACTTAGGACAGACAGCTCTTTATTCGCTTAAGCGGCATCCAATAAGCACAGCACAGAAGCTCTTGAGATCATTACAGCCAACCTGCATCCAAGAAGGTGTTCCACAGAACTCTCCGAAAATCCTCAGAGGGGACCAGCACTCCACCAGAGATGCCAGGAGGACTCAGGGTCACTGGACGGCCAGCTCTGACTCCCTGACTTCTGTGCAATCTCCCAGTAAATTCACAGTCCATAGGTCAGTGAAAGCGTGGTGAGGCTATGTGCCCAGAGTCAAGAATTTTCCTATTTTTAAGAAGTCAGCTAATGTCACAGAACTTCGCACAGTTTGACGAGACATCTTCATCCTGGAGAGTGGCACTGCACACATCGTGCCCAAGTGGAGATCGACAGCCCAGATCCCACCAACCTTGAGAAAGCGTCGGCCCCACCACTCATGCCTGGCTTCTGTAGAAGTGCACAGAGGGTTGGCAACACCTCACAGCCATCAGCAGGGCACTGGCAGGAGCGCTCCTGCCTCCCCTGCTGGGAGCTCACATCCTGGGCTGTACAAGCTTCCAAGCACACCTGGGTGGGGCCTTCTGTGGATATCTGAGAGGGCTTTCAGAGGAACTGGACATCCAAGCCAAAGACAGATGTCCCAGGTCCAGAAAACCTGGAAGAGGTATGGCCACCATGTTCCTCAGGACAAAGCATGGGTGTGGCACATGACCCTGTCTCTTCATAGTCTGACCATGTGTCACTGGATGATGTGCGCTGTGTTAGTCAGTTCTTACATGAGCTTGCAGGGCCTGGACAAAAAAGGCTGCGTGTTCTCTGAGTTAGATTTACTACAGGACACAGAAATTTACAAGACCATCCTACAGCAGTCACCCACAGAATCAAATGTAGGAAAGTGCAAAGTTCTGTCCATGTAGTGGAGATTCGAAGGATCCAGCCACGTTCCATATGAGTTGCGTCAGGGGCCGAAGGATGCGCAGAGAGACCCAGGGTCTGCTCCACACTCAGAGGGTCATGCTGGACGCTGTAGAGTCTGCGCCAGTAGCCCACAGACCAGAGCTGAAAGCCGAACCTGAACCAAAAGTGAGAAGAAGCTGCCCAGCTCCTCCCGAGGGAACAGCCGAAGCTCCTCCAGGGAGAGTCAGCTGAACCCCCTCCCTCTGCCTCCCCATTTATGCCCTTCCAACAACGGCCCCCTTAAAGTGGTCTTCCACACCCAGGTCCAGCCTGACTCAATTCAGTGGCGTCCCCACCTAAGCTGACAGGTCATCAGTTGACCTTGGCCTGCACTCTTGGGCTCCGTGCTATTGTGCACACAGGCATGCCCCAGGGTACGTGGCTCCACAGGGACGTGCACACAGCGTCACAGGCCCCCACTCACCCGGCCAAGGCCCCCACCAGAGAAGGAGACTCTGGACCTCTCAGATACTGGGAAGCTGACCTCTGATGCTTTGCAAAGAAGCCCGTGCCACTGCCCTGGGGCTCTGTTGGAAACACTGTCCATGGAGTCAGATAACAAAGAAGCCTAAGGTTGACGGGCATGGAGGTGGCATCTGAAAAAAAAGAGCAGTGTTGCTCTTTCAGTGATGCGCTTGGCAACCACTGCCCTTCTTACTGCTCTGTTCAGCTTCCCTGAAACACCCCAAAACTGCAGTAACTCCACCAGCAAGGGAGATGAAGAAAGGAGCAACTACCCTGCCTTTGAAATGCCCTACAAACCAGAAGCTACCCATGCGCCCAGGGAAGGGGTCTGAACTGCTGAAGTGTCTCATCACCATCGTAGGCACCAGCCAATTTTAGTCGAGCCTGATTTCATCCCAAACATCTGACTTTGCATTCTTTATTTGATAAGTTGGGTAAGTCATGAATATGGGGGAAATGTTGACAAAAGATTAAAAGTTCAAGGATCTGTGCATAATTTCCCCAAAACAATATAATTAAATCATTATAATTAAAGTCTGGCCTTTCCTGCATCTTTTTAGTCATCACCAGAGTGTTTTTCCAGAGCAATTTCACTAGCTCCAAAATTAGCCTTTCATAGGACAAAAAAAAAAAATGAATTAATAAATTCTTGCCTATGAAAGAGCCCAGCATCTTATACATATTTTATGAATGTCTGCCAGTTTATTTGTTTTTCCAGAGGATTTTTTAATTATTTCTTTGTTTAAAAAGTCCTGAGCTGTGACTACACCATGTTCTGAAACTACAAGATAAGGAAGCATTTTTTTCTCTTAGGTCACATAGTTCTGTAAGTAGTTTCCTCCCTGTCAAGTTCAAGTCCTCCAGCTGCAGCGGGACGTTGGCCGGAGCTGGTGGCTCCCTGCAGACTGGGCCTCAGTGCCACCCAAGAATGTCCCTCTGGCTGGCGCTGCTGCTCGCTGCTGGGCTCCTACTGAGATAGCGCTCATGAATCTGTCAGCAGGAAGTCTGAGGCTTCACGGAGCAGGAGGTCGCATCCTGAAGGGTCAACACCCAGTCAAGGAAGCAGGATGTGGGCAGACAGCAACACCTGCGCCTCACATTGTACTGGAAGGGGAACCTGGCAAGAGTAACTCCTCAGAGCCTGAGACAGCAACTGGCCCGACCTGTCCTGTGAAGGAACCTGAGCTCCAGCTGCAGCAGGGCCCTGCTGAATACTGCAGGTGAAGACCTCAGGCTTCCAAGGAGCCCCCTGCGCAGGACCCCAGTCCTGGAGCCATCCTGACGGCCGACACGAACACCCTGCTCTCCTTTGCTTGGTCCTCCTCGATACCATCCCCTCCACTAGGGACGCTCCCGTGGCTTCTTGGGATGGGCCGTGATGTCAGCCACCATGGTACCCTGTGCTGTTAGACAAGACCAGTTCTAGGGGCCGGGGATTTAGCTCAGTGGTTCCAGTGCCTGTCTTGCAAGTGTAAGGACCCAGGTTCGATCCCCGGTAACCACATACAATACTGGGCGTGGAGACTCACGCCCAGCAGCAACCAGTACCACATACCACAGTGCCGGGCATGGTGGCTCATGCCTGTAATCCCAGCACTCGGGAGGCAGAGGCAGGAGGATTGCTGTGATGTGAGTTGGAGGCTGAGCTCAGGGCCAGCCTGAACTACAAAGCGAGACCCTGTCTCAAAAACCTGAAAAAAGAAAAGACCAGTTCTCACTGCCACAGTGGACAGTCTAATCAGAAGAGCAGCATTGTTTCCTCAAAGTGTAGTATGTTCTCAAGGCCTGTGTGTGCTGATTAAATTAATTAAACAGCCGGCATTAAGGAGGACGCAATGTACTGGAAGTGCTTTGTACACTATCATCAAATCTCACAACTTGTTTCAGCCTCTGGAATCTCACTGGAGCTCTTACCAAAATCACATCTGTTTCACAGATGGGAGAAGCGGACTCCGGGATCCTGCTAGTGAGGGCAGGAGCAGGACTTCGGCTGAGAGGATCGGAGTCCAGAGCTCACACTGGTCACTAACTTAATACCCCAGAAACTGTCTCTAAGAGATGAGGACGACGCCATTTGTTGTGCTCACCCACAAGTACACTAACGACAGCAGTGCCCCTGGCACCCTGTGCTGGAGGCACACAGGGGTGCGAGCTCGCTCCTGACCATGGTGCACAAGGAATTTTGCAGCACGGGTGCTGTGCACAGAGGGAGCAGAACAACAGGCACACTGCACGGTGGCCAGACACTGCCACAGATGGCAGCTGCTGCGCCCTCACACCTGCTGCACCATGACACCGACCTGGTGCCTTCTGCCTCTCTCCCAGGGCACAGCGAGCTCCACCTTTTCAAATATGAGCCACTTCTCCATGCCCTGCTTTGACCACCATAGCCATCAGAGAAGCAGCGTGACTGGAACATGTGTAAATCTTTAATCATTTTCAATCTATTAGTTACTGAGGTTTTGCACAAGTGTTCCTCAAAACACCCCCCCCTTGATTTCAACACACATATCCTATCATTTCCGCCACTTTGAGTCAGTTCTGCTGTCCTCCTGTATGACTGTCCTTCACTGTGCTGTCACAGCAGGCTCCATACCCTAAATCCATTCCAGGCATTTCCGGTCTACCCAGGGCATGCTGACAAGCAGGATTTGGGCATCAGGGAAGTCCCAGGCTTAATGGAGAAGGAGGCCACATGCTAAAGAGTCACCGTCCAGCCAGGGAAGTGGGAAGGAAGGGACAGTCCAAAGGGCTCTGACCCTCTCACAGGTACCTGTGCAGTGAGCAAAGTCCTGTGACAGTCCAGGAGGACACTCTCACAGCCACATGGGAGGAAACTGCATATCATCAAGCCATCCCTGAGCTTTGTTAGGGAAACACTCGGGAAAACAAAACCAGAGAAAACTCCAATAATCCCAGATTTAAGGAAGTACACTGGAGAGAAGAGCAAGTCAAGGAAACCAGTGAAGAAACGATAAGAAAATTTCAGAGGTCACTATTGGTCTCTTAAAAGAGACTTGCCATTGCCAAGTAGGGCAACTGGTTTATATCAGCAGAGACCGAAAACGTCCTCAAACACAATGCAGGATGCTAACTGGATCTTGGTTCCAAATAAAATGCCATCAAAGAAAGCTTTATTAAGACATGGAATAGGCTATAGGTGACATAGATATAGATATCTATATTTCCACACATCTCCTGTATAGAATATGTGACCGAGCTGAATAGCTGTCTATCTGAATCGATTTCACGAACTCCATCTCTTTCCTCTGTTGGTATTCATGGTCTCCATCACGTTCCCAAGCTCCTCTACTTTTCTCAAGATTTGCATCTGCTCTAGAGTTATTAGCAATGTCTTTCATTATGGTCACTATCTCCGTGTAATCTGAGAAATTGTTTCTTATTTGATCTCTTTGTAGAGCTTTACTCGTCGACTTTGTTACTTCCACTGTTACTATGTTAAAGAATCTAGGCAGGTAGATTTCAAACTATTCCACCTCATTGTACCTGTGTTTGCTTTTGGTGAACTGGAAGGCTGTGGTTGAGTCTTATTTAAGTGAATTATGTAATCGAGGCATCTCCAGTAGTCCACATGTGAACATGATCCTCAGGAAACTTAGAAAATATAATAATTAGCTTTAATTAAACAGTTTTCAAAAATCACCTATATGTACTCTTACCATTATTTCAACAGGGAAGTGTAGATGAAAGCCAGGCTTTCACTGAAGTTCAGCCCGGCTCGCTGATTGTGACTCCTCCTCATGATAACCCCACCTCAGCCAAAGCAGGACTGCCTCTTCAGTTCTGTTTCTATCCTGTTTGTACACCGCCACTGGCTCCATCCTCGTCTCCAGGGACACGGAGCAAGACCCTTTACTCCCACGGCTACTCCTGCCCAGCAGAAATCCCTGCGTCTATTTTCAGAAAAGTCAATAGTGGCCAAGCATATTTTGGAATCAAACAGGTATATCAAATATGAACGCAATGACCATGTTTTGTCTGCTTGCTGCATCCAAACCCAGTAGATCACCTGTGGACCGCACTTGGCACCAAGCCTCGTGTTTGCTGTGAACTGGAGGTGAACAAAAGAATGTTTCTGGCAACTTTCCAGCTGTCCTGAACCAGAACTAACCCAAATTTCCATCAGCAAATGGACAGCTTAGTCGCTTCCAGCTTACTCATGCACGGGAATACAACCGAGTGTCTTAGTCTGGGCTGCCGCCGAGTGTCATTGACTGCACAGCTATGACAGCCCACCAGTACCTGTCGTGGTCCTCCAGACAGGAAAGTCTGAAATCAACCCACAGAAAGCTTGGTTTTCAGGTGGCCTCTTCTCCGTGTGTGCTCACAGGGTGGCAAGCAGAGCAAGTTCTTTGGGGACCCCTTGAGTAAGAGCACTAATCCCAAGTGGGAGGGTTCCATCCTCCTGGCTGTCTCATGACCTCCCAGATGTCCTCCCTCCTAAACCACGGATGGGGGAGTTAGCCTTCAACCTCCGGATCTAGATAGGACACAAGCTCGCAACAGTGAGAAGAACATACCCCTGACAGCGGGTAAAGAGTGAATTTCAAAAACATATAATTGAGTGAGAGATGCCATACAGAAAGAGCAGGTTCTGCAAGGTCCCGTTACCTCATATTTAAGGCCAGCAAGGCCCTGCGATGACGGAGATGGAAATAGACACTCTACCAGGAGCAGGGGAGTGCAGGAAGCTGGTGAGGGGCTGTGTCCTGAAGGTGTGCAGCATTTGAAAACACGTGGTGCCTACACTCAGTTTGGAGGTAAATAAAAAGGAGAAAATAAATGAGCTCAACAGGAATTTGGAATCCCCCTCAGGAGTGCTGTAAAGAGAAAAAATCCACCAACGCTCAGCAACCACGCCACGCACCAGGACACCTGTCAGGAGATTTTATTCGCGGTGAGTGGCTCCTGTATCAAGGTGAGACAGGAAAACCCAGAGCAGGGGAGTGAACGGTTTTATACAGACCCCAAGTTAGGGGATCTTACGCCAGGGCCGGGGTAAGGTAGCCTTCACCTATCAGATGCTATGTTGCCTTTTAAAGTTTGTGCCTTGCAAGAAGCTCCGTTCTGATTGCTTCCAGCTCATGTGGATTCTGGGAAAGGGAAATTTTATGGCCAGGGTGGAGCTGCGGGGAAGGGTGAGAACCTGGAAGAACTGAGCAAGATGGCGTGCCATGTCTCTATCAAGTGTTGTTTGGACACAGATACAACACAGCGAAAACCACAAGGCTGTTCTGGAAGCCTCCACAGCCAAAGTGCTGTTAGGAATTCCACAATTTGAAAAAAGTTGCCTCCAAGCCTAAGAACTGCAGGACCATGACAAATTAAGACCAGCGGACCTTGGAGAGATTCTCAAGCCCTACCACTAGGTCTGTAGATTCGGAAATGAAGCCGTGGAGTTTCTGTCCACCAGCAGCATCATCCTGGACCATAGCACCTCTGGGCAGTGGTGATCAGCCCTGGCTGCTAATCAGAACACCAAGCATTCCCCAGGCCCTACCCCTAGTTGATTAAATCCTAATCTCTGCAAGGAGACCCTCAGCAGTATTCCTACAGGCTCCCAAGTGAATCTAGCAAGCAGACCGGTTGAGAAATGACTAGCAATTCCTTCCAGCACTCCTATGTTAAATTTGTTCTAGATAAAGCTGCGAGCGCCTGCAACGTCCTGCAGCAAGAGACCTGGGAGGGCAGAGTGTGCTGCACCCGAGAAGAGGTGGGCAGAAGGGAAACCTGTGCACCAGTCTGGCCTCTGAGAAGTGGGTGCTCCTCCTCCCGGGGGAGAGGCACAGCCACCCTCTCCCCCACTTTGCCCAACAGTCACCAACACCTCCTGCCTTGGAGCAGGAAACAACGCTCTTCCGTTCTTTTTCCAAGATTTCCTGTCACTTTCTTCCAGCTCCTATTGACTCTCGTGCCAGTTACATAACCCAGGGAGCCGTCTTCTTAAAGTTCAAAGTCAAATTGGATCTGGCACCGCAGGAAGCAGGATAAATTTAGCCAGAATCTCAGCTCTGTGGCAGAGCGCACTCTGGCCCAACTGCACTGTGCAACATTCATTTCCCAGCTCCACTCGCCCCCCCCCCCCACTCCTCCACACCAGGCAGAAACGACAGCTGGCAGCATCTGGGCTGTCCCCTCTTCCGGGCAGGGATACGCAATGATCCCACACCACCACATCTTCTCCCTGTACAGAGAGAGCCCAACAGCAATGCCATCATCACCCCGAGCAGTCCCACCACCACCAAGGAATGTAGCTGGCAGAACGAAGGAGGCCGAGAGCCAGGCAAAACGCTCCGGGCAGTCAGTACTTGCTCTGCAGCTCATGTTTAACCCTGCATGTTGATGACCCACTTGCTACTCTTTTACCACATGGACACCCTTTTGTGTGGTCTTCATTGGAAGCGTAGGAGCTGTGAGAGCGAATCAGATTGTTTTACTTGACTGTTGACTCTCTTTTCCACCAGCTTTCTGTGAGAACCCACCATCTATGCATGCTAGACGGTCGGGGAATGCAAGTGACAAGAACAACCGCGCTTGCCCGGCCAATTTGGAAGCACTTGAGAAAGAAGTGCTGGCATTGCGCTGGCAAGGATGAAAAATGCAGACAGTAGCCTGACAGTGTCGGAGGAGCATAGCAAAGGCCCTGCTCTGAGATGGGGCTGACCCCAAATCTGCAGATCTGCGCTTTGCAGAAGCAGCTGCCCTGCCCTGAGTAACAGCGAGCACGGAAGTGGTGGCCACGCCAGACCCAAGGAGATGAAGCGTCTGGAACAGGCTCCTTCAGAGACCACAATAGTCCTGTTGCCAGGAGAGGGGAGGAGGAACAAACAGGAAGTTGAGGGCTAACAAATAGCGTCAGCTTGGGGCAATGAAAAGGTTTCATGTCTAGCGGTGACAGATGGCTGCTTACACAATATTCTGACTGTATTTAATGCCAATAAATTGGCAATTAAAAATAGCAAATTTTATATGTTTTTTACCAAAATAAAGGAATTTTTCACACTTCTGTAGTGGTGCATGACTATAGTCCCAGCCCTTAAAAGGCTGAGGCAGAAGGATCACTGCAAGTTCAAGGCCAGCCTGGACTATATATAGTGTTACCCTTAAGAAAGTGATAATCTCAGGTAAATTCCTCTGTTGCTGCTCATCCCCCAGCAGCTCAACCACTGTCCTGTTTATCTTATTTCCTTTAACAGCGACAGCATTCCTGGCTGTCTGGATAGAGTCTCAGCGCTCTGCTTTCTGAACCAGCCCAATCACCTTCGTTCCAACAGCACAGGGCTGGAGAAGAGGAAGGGTGCTGAGGACCAGGAGCAAGGAGGAGAGGCCAGGAGCTCCACAGAGTGGCCGCTGCCCAGCTCAGGGGACCATCAGGTCTCAAGGGCCATAGTAACAACAGCACACAGGAGAGGAAGCGACTGCAGGCCTCTGCGGTGAGTTCTGGAGGCCAAGTCAGAGGTCAAGATGTCCTCCGGACTGGCAGGGGTGGTCTGAAGCCTCTCTCCTGGCTCCTCACCGCTGCTGGGACACGTGCCCCAGACTCCGGCTCCATCGTCACAGACTGGGCCTGTGTGCCGCCCTCTGCATCTCCATGTCAGGCGAGCAGCCCCTGAATCCACTCTGACCTCTTCTTACCCTCATTTCCAGAGTCATGCTCCCAGAAGGTAGTTAGGTGGCCTGTCTTTGGGGGACACAGTTTTGTGTGTAACATCAGAGATGATACAACTTGAGAACTCCAAGGAGAAAGACAAAACTGCTTCCAACCAGTGGATCAAAGAAGTCTCAGAGGAACTCAAGGATCAGCTAAGACTGGAACCCCCAGCACTCTGCTCAATCTCCGGGACACTTTCTGTCCCAGTAGGTCCCTTGTGAGTACAAACTAAGGGGACACATAAATGGAAGATTCAGAGAGACAAACTTCCCTGCCTGCCTCCATCTTAATTTTTTGCTTCCTGCTGACGTGACTGTGACAACTTAGCTACTTTCTGGTTCTCTGTGTTACTGAGGGTAAAATAACCTCACGGAAGGCATTACAGTGTTCTGCTGAGGTGGAATTCCAGGATAGACATGCCATGGACCCATGACCTGTGGGGTCCACTGCGGAATGTGGGATCCACTGTGACTGTAAGAACTGTGGAACTACAGGGTGGATCTACTGTGTGCTGTTGGATCCAGCATGAATTTGAGGATCTACTGTGAACTGTAAAATCAATTACGGATTGTAGGATCAACCAAGAAATGCTTCTTTGGGGCTGGGGACTCAGCTCAGTGGCACACAACTGCCCAGGTTTGACCCCTGGTATAGAATAAAAAAAGAAATGCTGACAGTGTGCGGGGCGCCGGGGCTCTTCCCAGCCCTGCATGTGCACAGGGCAGCTGCCTGCCATCCTCATGGAAAACTAGTGCTCCTTGTCACATGGTGGGTGCCAGCTGCCTCTGTGTGACAGAGCTGGCAGAGCCTCATTCTCTGTAAGGTGGGGAAGAACTCACATGTGTGACCGGGAGAAGCAGTATCTTCCAGAATTTCCCTTCTCCATTTTTGCTGAAAACGAGACCAATGCTTTACCCTGTGCCAAGGTTAAGTACTGAGGAACACCCTCCCCATCACCTGCCTCAGAATCTTCCTTTGTCCACGTGCGCTCCGAGAGCAGGAAGCCCAGGTCTAGGCAGTTTCTAGCAACAGGAAGGCGTGTGCGGTCGTTTTAAGGCTGCAGAGCACAACCTGAGGCTGAGAGGTGCTTGGTCACCCAAGAGAAAAGCAGAGGGGCAGGGAGGACTCCGTGCTGGGCCCTCCCAGTGGGGAAGTGGGGCTCAGAACCCACTTTCTAAGGCAGGATGGGGCTAGCCGGTCTGTGAGGGTCACAGACCTCAGGGCTCCATCCCACCTGAACCCTACCTTTGTGCTGTCACCCTGGCCGGTCAGTGTTGTGTGCCAACTGAGGAGAGGACATAGCAGGCCACACACATCCTCAACTACAGCCTGGCTTGGCTCCCTCACCTGACATTGGTCTCCTGACAGCAGAGAAAGGGAGATCGTCCCTGGATGAGTTGGCAACAGTGGGTGGTCTCTGGAGGTCTTTCCCTCCTGAGAGAAGAGGACCTCTCTGGCCAGGTGGCTGTTGTCCGTGTTTTGGCCAGTGATCAGATTTGTGGGACAGGTGAGCTGATTGCTGGGAGCTTCCAGGATGGTGACTGCAGCCTTAGACTTGGGGTACATGAGATATAGGAGAAAGGCACCTATTTATCCAAGAACCAAGGACAGGGGGGGTGAAACCACCTGGCCTGGAACTAGACCACAGAGGGTAGCAGCCAAAAGAAGCACGGTGGAGAAACGACGATCTCAGAGCCGTCCGGGCTGCCGCATGGCTGCCGCCACAGCCCTGAACCCCAGCATCCCATGCCCTGCCCCCATGCGACCCCAGCCCTGCAGATGCCCAGCAGCAGCGTCTTCATAAGCCATCTTCCGTGGAGCCCCAGAGGGGCCAGGCCCTGGAGAGGCTGCCGGGCCCAGCATCCTGCAGGCCACAGGGTGCGCCTCTGCTCTGCCGCATCACTGGGGTCCACAGGGACAAGGCCAGGTCTGCTCTCCCCACCCCGCCCCAGTAAAGCCCGTCACATGTCACGTAAACCGAGTCCTGCTGACTAATGTCCCGTGTCACAGGGACATTACAGGTGCTCGCCGCCTCGGGGTCTGCACGATGACCTCCTCGTCTCCCACTCGGCACAGTCGAGAGCCTCACATGCACTCTTTGCTTCAGCGAGAGTCACCCTAAAATAAGTCTGGCCAGAGTGGAGTTGGAGGTGACAAGTAAAAGCTCCATTTGAGACAGAAAATGAATAAACACTGAGACACCGCGGACACCCATTCAAGCCGCAAATGTCCCGACATTTGGAATGCTGGTCTTGTTTCTGGTTCACTGGAAATGGAAGTTTTTCATTTTGTTACATTCTGAACTGGGTTATTTCCTATGCCTTTGAAAACAAGCGCTTACTATTTGACTTTTAAGACACTTATTATGTGCATCTAGTTAAGCCAATCTACATGGCAAAATACAGATTCTCACACAACAGGTCACAGTTATTGACATTCTAAAATGATCATATTCTGACTTCTTTGCCCAGGCTTTATGATTCTGTGGAGCAAGATATAGATTTTATGTATATGTGCATTGAGGCAAGAAGTTCTATACATAAATAGATCAATAAAACCTTATGAAAATTCTTGTATTAGGAAGCAGCACCCTCATTCAACACAGGTCTATGAATCACAGATAAGACTATACTCACACCAGCTCTTCAGAGGTGGAAATAAAAACATCCTGTAATCAATGTTCCCAAATCAAGCACTTTTAAAGTCCCAGAGCTGAATTCTGCAGAGTTGGAGATCTCTTTCCAGGTGGACTTTCACGCGCAGACCTGTGGGCAGCTCTCCAGCTGTGTGGCTCTCCTGTGTCTCCGCCGGCCACGTGCTCCCCTGCACGGCACGGGCAGCTGTCCTGCATCCTGCGTCATGCACGTGAACACCAGTCGCTACTCCTGTGCTGGTTTTCACGTCGCACGCACCCGTCATCCCCTTGGCTCTGAGTCCTCTCTGCCCCACAGCTGCTTCCTCTCCCCATGCCCCCAGAGCCATCTTTGATCTTGCTCCGACGTGGATCCCCACGCGGGCCCACCGCTTCCCCGTCACCCTAACCCAGCTGCCGCCCAGGTCTCTCACGCGGAGCACAGCCAGACCAGGCCTCGGGCCAGAGAATCAGACATTTGTTTTTGCTCGAGCCCCTGGGAAAGACTGAGCATGTCTGTCAGCTGTGGGTCTGTCGCGGCTACACATACACACGCGCACACACACACACATGCACACACATACGCACACGCACGTGCATGCACGCACATGCGCGCACGCACACGCACGCATAATATTCTTGGGCAAGTAAGCAAATTCTCTCCTCCAGGACATTCCCTCAAACAACTCACTCACTTCAGCAGTGCATAAATCAAAAGAAAATCTTCCACATGTTCGGTGAGGATGGAAAACTGGAGCAGACGAGAAAGTTCGTCCTCTCTGCACCAAGGCTCAGGGCGCACGGTGCTGAGGAAAACCTTAGAGACGGGACTGAACGGCCCAAGCGCCCTTCTGCGGGCAGCGGGGTCCCTTCCTCGATGCCTCAGTAGGGATTGGAGAAGCGACCAGTTGTTCACAGTGCTGGAGCCTTCTCCTTCTTCTTCTCCTCCTCCTCCTCCTCCTCTGTCCCCTTCTTCTTCTTTTCTTCCTCTTTTTTTGCCTGCATTTTCAATGAATTAATCCTTATTTCACATTTAAAAAATCTTTTTTGACCCCAGAGCCTTCGGTGTGAGTTACATTCTGGCCTTTTTTCCAGATTCTTCATTTTGAGACTGTCTCAGTAAGTGGCCCAGCTTGGGTAGTGATGTATACGCACCTACAATCCCACCATTCTAGGAGGCTGAGGCAGAAGGATTGCAAATTCCAGGTCAGCTGGGGCAACCTAGAGACTTAGAAAGATATTTTCTCAAAATCTAAAAAATTTAAAGAGATGGGGTGTAGTCCAATGTGAAGGCCCTGGGTTCAATCCTCATTACTGAAAAAACTTAAAACATGGGGAGACCTCAGGTTTCTACTATCCATACGGAAAACCCAGCACATTTTGCTTCTGGTGGTGTGAGCGCCTGAGCCCTTGGGATCGCCAGCCTACAGCCACGGCAGCAGCACACAGCCCTTCTCGGCGGCAGGAGTCTCCCATCTCCTCTATCCCAAGGGCTCTCACTCAGTGGGGAGGCGATTTGGGCCTCAGGGGACATCTGGCCAGACCTGGAGCCCTCTGGCTATACCTGGGGACAATACTGACATCTAGTGAGCAGCCTCCACGATGCCGCTACACCCTGCCGTGCACAGGTGCACACAGTTCCGGCTCGCACAGTGTCAGCACTGCCGAGCGGGAAGCCCAGGTTCTGAAGAATCCTCCCAAGGGTGCGGAGGCCACAGCCAAGGGCGCTCACTAAGTTTAACTCCTGAGTATCCACCAGTGAAAGGAGCAAGGGGTGCAGAAGGATGCCGGTGTAGCTGTAGAGTGTGGAAGACAAGATTCGGGGCCCAGGCATAGAAGGGTTCGGAATGAGGCGTCAGCGTCAACAACCCAGCCTCCCTCCTGGTAAGTTCTAACCGAGAATTGGAATTGCTAGAGAGAAGGAAATTATTCCCCGGGACCGCTCTCCCAGAGTCCTAGCTGCAGTTTTCTCCCCAAAGACACAGGCAGCACTCGCTCTATCTTGGAGGTGCCAGCGCCCCCTAGAGGACTGAGGTGGACTCCCTGCCCGTGCACACAGAGAAGCTTGCAAATTGCACTGCCATTTCTTGCGCAAGCCTCTCTACAGACTTCAGCATTAACGGAAGGTCAAGAGCTGCTCTGACCTAAGCTGCAGTGACTGCAGAGCTCAAAGAAGGCCACAGCACAGTGCCGAGCACAGGCGGTCCCTGCAGTCTCCGTGGACCAGGCACTTAAACGAGCACCGGGGAAGGGCTGCTGCCTTAGGGGCTGGAGATGACTGTCCACGTGTGCAGCTCGCCAGCCCCCGTACTAGCCCCCTTGCTAGCCCCCATGCCAGCCCCAGTGCCAGCCCCAGTGCCAGCCCAGTGAGAGCCCCAGAGCTCCCCAAATGACCCGCTAGCACCAGAGGCTTGTTTCCAATCCAGATCCCCTCCGGAGTCCCCAAGTTAGCTCCACTCCGGCCGGGAAAGAGACACTCCTGTGCCTGAGACTCGGCCCACCCACACTGCTGCAATAAGCTGCCACACATGGAAAGGTTTCTAAACACAGAGCTTCCCCACCTCAAGAAGCTAGGAGCCCCCGGTGGGCAGTGGCAGGTCCAGTGGCAGGTGGGAACACGTCCTGACCTACAGGTGGCAGCTTCCGGCTTTGCCCACTGGGGCTGCAGTGGGAAGGGCCCGTCTCAGGCCTGCTCGCCAGGAAGACTCACACCAAAGCCTCGCCTCCCAGTACCGCCGCCGGGGGAGGGGGCTCCGGCGTATGGATTCCAGTGACACACTCTGTCATGAGCTTTCTATTCCTGGCACCAACTTTGTCATCACCCAAAGCTGGGCATCTGACTTACCCAGTCAGGTGGACAGAGCAGCCACCTAAAAAATGACAGAGTCACCTACAGGTACTCACCTCCCTGAACAGAACCACATCACTGGCGTCTGCTGCTCTGTGTGCTGCGCTGGCCTCACCCGCTCCGTTCTCAACCTCCTGTAGCACTGGCACTGTACACCCCCTCGGGGGGCCCCTTCCAGTCAGTCAAACCGTGTAGAGGACTCCTGCAAATCGGGGTGCTTTTCCCAGGGTCCCACTGCCCACAGGCCACGGGGCGCCAGCCACACCCCAACCTTCCTAAGGAGCCCCAGGGCCCAAATTCTTCAGGCCAAAGGGATGGGGTTCAGTCATCAGGAGGACAAGGCTTCAAGGGGCACAGCTCAGGCCACACGTGCTCCCCAACCCACACGCGGGGCCCAGGTACTTAGAACACAGCACCTCATACACCCACCTCCACCGGCACATTCCCTAGTATTCAGTACAGGGAAAGCCTGTCTCTGGTCCAAGCAGCACCTTCTCCCGGCTGGCTGCTCTTCCTCAGACATGGTTACACCTGTCCAGAGCCCACTATGCACTGCCCAAGGCCAGCCCAGGGCCAGGTACCAGGCGGCCAGAGCCAGCCTCTAGCCCAGTGCCCTGGCTGGAGCCACTGCTGCCAGCTCTTTCCACACTGTCCCCCTCCTGCCACGACCCCAACACAGCCCAGCCCACACCTTTCTGGGCTGCTGTCCACACCTGTTCCCTGCAGGCCCTGTGGACCGCCCGCTCCTCTTCCTTTGGCAGTGTCGCCCCCGTGTGGGCACTCAGTGGAGACTCCAGTGAGTGACATCTCTACAAGGGACTGAGAGACCCCCCTCCTCACTTCCTCCTGGCAACTCCCTTCCAAGGACTGCTGTGAAGATCCAGTCCTGTCCTGAGGCTCAGCAGGGTGAGCCAGGAGAAACTGGGGTGGCAGGAACCGGATGGACGTGTGACCCGGTTGTGTCACTGAGAGCTGGTCACAGGAGCCACACAGCTGCTGCCAAAGCTCAAACCGTGGGACTCTCTGGACGCTGAACTTGGGGGACACCGAGCAGGGCTGGGCTTCCAGGGAGGAAGCTGCACTGCACGGGACCCAGGGGGCTTTCTGGGCCACCCTCGCCAGACAGGGGGGTCGGTTACACGGAGGAGGACAGCCTCAGGGGAAGGGTCTCCAGCGCACCCCAGCCTGAAGAGCAGGGGCAGCCCCAACCCTCAGACACCCCAGGACTGAGAGCACTGCCAAAATTAGCAGAATTAAATGGCAGGACTTTGTCCACTGATAAAATGCGGTATCGTCTCACCACCAAGTGAGGTGCTGAGCATCTGTGTATGGAATGCTCGACCAGCCGCTGTTCTCACAGCGTGGCCAGGAGCCCCTGATGCACCAGGCACTGGTTCCCAGGCCTTGGCCCACTTAGTGCTGCCCCCAGGGCAGGGTGGCCTCTGCAGTGGAAGGACTCTGCTCTCCCACAGGGCCCTGCTCCTGAGGGACCAGGTGCTCCTAGGCATTCATGGGATGACACCGAGGTCCCCAGTCCAGGGGTCACAGCAGATGTGCACAGTGCCGGCCACAGACCAAGGGTTCCAGAGCGCTCTGCTCGGTGCGTGTCTGCATGTCTGGGTGAAGGGGTGAAAGCCTCAAGCCGCTTGCCCCAGTTCCCATCAGCCACAATGACAGAGGGGTCTGGAGTGGGGAACTGGCCCCCGCCCACACACAGCTGCCTGCTTCTACTCCCAGCTCCCAGGCCCGAGTCTGGGAGGAAGCTGGAGAAGCCGGAAGTGTGGGGACCCCCACAGCACACCAACGATCCACGGCCATACCGGGACACTGACCCACACACATACCACAGGCCCTGCAGGGTGGGGTGCGCCTGACCTCCGCAGACTGGGCCTACCCCGGGGAAGCCCATAGCATCTCTGGCCACACAGGACTTCTTTGCAATAGAGATGCACATTGCAGCTTCATCCCCATGGGTCATTTGAAGGCTGAGTCTCACCTGGCTCCTTCTAAGGCACTGACTCAGTCCCAGCTGACATAGGACCCCTGCGTAGGCACTAAGGGGGCTGAGGAGCTCACCGGGGTTTTGCAGTAGCATCTGCCAGGCTGAGGCAGTAGAACCCCCTCTCTGTGTGGAGATCAATGTTCTGCCAGCACTTCTGGAGGGGCCAGGAAGGGGCAGGACAGCAGGGCTCCAGGCCTGGGCTCACTGGGCATGTTTCCCGCACTATGCAGGAGCAGATGAGCGGCGAGACTGGCACAGCAGTGAGCCCACCTGCCAGGACCTGGCAGAGAAGGTGCACTGGGCAGAGCCTCAGCAGCACCCACCTGCCACTGTCCGGTGCTGCTGCTGGGAGGCACAGCCCAGACTGGAAGGCGCTGGAGAACATCAGCCACTGACACCAGCTTGCACTTAGACTGATGATGGCACAGGGCACTGGTTTCATGAAGAAAGGGGTTTCACGGGTCAAGGCAAGATAGGTTGACAGTACCCAGGCATAAGGCAAAGAGAGGATGTCGTGAAGGGAC
>PVIR01029145.1:0-21349 GCA_004026965.1 Petromus typicus | reverse complement strand
GATATCATTAATACAAATACCATAGTACTTACCATGGTAAATAGTTGATAAATGATAGTTCTATGCTATTATTGCTGTTACTATTACTACAAATAAAACTATTATTATTAATAGTATTAGTAAAGCCATTATTGTACAAGTGTTGTTATAATGAAAATAACTATCTTTAGTGATAGAGTTATTCAATTATAAAACTAAGTAGACTAATAGTTATCATTATTATTATTAGCTATAGAGTTATTTTAAAATAATGACTTTTACTGTGAACATATTATTTAACTGTTGTTTGATTCTTTCTGGGTCAGAGCTTGGCATCTAGACCATGTTACCTACTGAGTATGCTAAAATAGCAATAAGACAGACTTGGACTCAGATAAGTGGAGCTGAACTTTCAGCACTTTCATACAGTAAAATATGTATTGGCTCGTAATCTGCTTCATAGGGCTGAGGCTCATTCCTCGTTTGAAAAATGGTTCAGCAATACCAACTACTACTTTGGGCTCTTAGGAGGAATAAATAAGAAAATGCATGTGCAAATATCTATTATAGTGAATCATAATAATACAATCTCAAATAATTTTGGTTCCTTATGTTGAAAACTGTGTTACAGCATTAAAATACGATGAAAAAAATCACTGTTATTAATGGCTCAGAACCTAAGAAATTCCCTTAAATGTCAATAAGCACATATAAGTCTAATTAAAGATCATACTATTCAAGACATAAGTTCATATGTTACACTGTAATAAAATATATGTTTAGTAAACTCTCCACTTTTTTATGTTCATTCTCAAAACATCCCTAAATGAGTACACCTTAGTTACAGAACCACAAACAAGGTAAGGAAAGTAATTTCAATCTGTTATTAATGTTAGTCATTTCTTAGAAAAAATTCTTGGCCCAGATTCTCCAAAATTTCTCCAAATTTCTCATAAATAATGCATCTACTGTACAGTCTAGGCAACAAAATCATTTTCAGCTTGGGATGAGCCCATGGTAAGCTCATGTATACGTAGGTCATTGGAGTTAATTGACTAATCAGGGAATGTTCACAAGAGAGGAGGCACTCCGCCATAAACTGCCTCCCAGGAACTCTACAAAGCCTGGGAGAGCTCATGACATGCTCCTTCTTCTTCTTTAAACTCTCCAAAAATCTTTGGTTATTTAAGATTACTTGAAGATTTTCAAGGAGTTATTTAGAATTAAGAGGCTAGGGAGAGTACACAAAAAAAGTAAAAGAAATCCCTTGTTACCACCATAAATTACAAAATGCATATACTCAGTTGTGACTCCAGCTAATTAAATGATCATGTGTTGTTATTTGTATCAACAGTAATTCTAGCTTGGCATCTTACCTCAGTTGGTTAGTTGATAACCTAATTGGGTTGTTTATTCTGTGTCTGCTTCAGAAGAAGTTCACTGATTTTGGTAAATTGAAATGACTCAAGTGTATTAGAAGCTTCTATTTTTAGTATTTTCTATGTTGAAGCAAGTGGCGAAAAACTTATGATTTCAACAAGCTGGGCACATTTTAGTTAATTTCAAGTAAATCTATAATTTCAGTTGGGTTTGAAGAGGGATATTAATTGTTTTGAGTGAAAGTCTGAGAATACAGCACCTTTACTATATGAAGTGCTGCTATGCAAAAGTCAGCCTCACTTTTCTTATCTGTTTGTAAGTTAACACACTTAGTTACTCCTCCTAAGAGCTTGCACATCCATCTTCTCTATTAAACTGAGAACCCCTTAACACCAAGATCCTCATTTAATTTACCTATATATCTTCACAATCAAATACAGCATTTGCCACCAAGGAAGACCTCAATAAATGTTCTGAGATAAATTTTAAAATAATGTAGATTTTGTTGAATGGGTAATAATCTGATTTGGAATTAGGTTCATTATTTTTCTTTTCATTCTGAGTTTTGGATTAAATGTTATATTCAGCTTTGTTCTCTTTGGTGCTGGGGAGGTTGATTTCCAGTGAAGAATAACATACTCTACATACACAAACCATTTGAGGCAGTAGTATAAAGCACAATCAGCAAATATGAATCAGAATAGCCATAAAAATAAGACAAATTCTGAGTGAGAACAGGGAAAAAAGCAAAACAATCTTTCATTCCAGATCATATTCATTTATAGATGAAATATTGGCTTTTTGAAACATCTGAAGTGGTTCAAGCAGCCTGGATTGTTCGACTGGTCTGGGATTTCTTGATGTGCCTGGGGCTTCATGACCTTCTTTTTAACTCTTTGTCACAACAGAGGACATAAAGTGTTTATATTTCCTTTTTCCATAACACTCTGGCTTATTTTGAGTATTAATAAGCTTTAACGAAGAAAATGATCATCAGGGGCCGGGGATTTAGCTCAGTGGTTCCGGCACTTGTCTTGCAAGCACAAGGACCCAGGTTTGATCCCCGGTAACCACATACAATACTGGGCCTGGAGACTCACCCCAGCAGCAACCAGTACCACATACCACAGTGCCGGGCGTGGTGGCTCACGCCTGTAATCCCAGCACTCGGGAGGAAGAGGCAGGAGGATTGCTGTGATGTGAGTTGGAGGCTGAGCTCAGGGCCAGCCTGAACTACAAAGTGAGACCCTGTCTCAAAAAAACCTAAAAAAAGAAAGAAAAAAAAAAAAAAGAAAATGATCATCAACAATAAGAGGAACCCAGCATATTTTCAACTTTATCCTTAATTATAATTAGAGAGCTGATCTCAGCTTTGCAACCAAATGTATTTATGACTTTTTCAAAGATTTTAGAAATATGCTAAAGTTAGTAAAGCATGCATTTGGGTCATATAAAATAAAGAGTCTAGCTAGCATGAGTACATTTCCAGTAGGGCACAGGTCATTATGAGATATAGGAATATGATTTTTTTATTTGGAGACAAGATCTCTATATTGTTCAGGCCAGCCTTGAACTCACTGCATAGCCTAAACCGATCTTAAATTTCCAGTGATCCTTCTGCCCCAGCCTCCCAAATGGTTAGATTATAGTCATGTATCACTATGTCCAGTTTTATGTTGGTTTACTATGTTGGTATGATGGGATAATGTTGGAAACCATCCTGTTTGGGAATTGCAAGGTCAAAATTGACCAAGACTTCCTGCCTGCAAAGGACTTTGGACTTGACTCTTGTCTTCATCTCTGGTAACAACAGGGACTCAATGGTTCCACATGCTGTGATGCTTCAGGGCAGAACTGCACCGGATCTCCCCCTTCTCAAGGACTATTGCTGACATCTGCCTTGCCCCCGAGGAATCCTCATCTACATAACTTCTCTAGGACTATTGTTGGTGTGGCCCTGCCTTTCTGGGTATTTTGGACTGTAGATAATAAAAGGTGTGGTAGGCTGGGATCCGGAGTCCTTGCTGCCCAGAGTAGCATGGATCAGACCCAAGCTCAGTTTTCTCTAAGTCTCATTTCTGCCTAATTATTAATTATTTCGCCATGTGCCGTGAACTCACAGGAGACTAGAACTTAATGAAAAAGTTCTAGTTACGTTCCCTTCCCCTGTTTACTACAGGATAATATAATTAATAGTTTATAATACAATGTTGTTTTTCTTAGAAAAATATTTAAACATATTCCTTTTCAACTGCTGAAAAAAGAAGTAGCTCTAGAATAGTAAAGACATATTTCGAAGTTAAGCTAAAATTGCCTTCAGTGTGAGAAAGTAGATAGAAAATAACAGAACAAAATTGAGTGTGTGTGTGTCTGTGTGTGTGTGTGTGTGTGCACTCGTGTGGTGTACATAGCTGTTTTCTTTATATTCGATACATTACCAAAGGCCGCTTTAGCTCCATAGGTTTGCTGTGTAAGAACACTTTCAGGCTATTTTGTTAAAAAGGCATGTATCATCCCAAAATATATAATTATTTGGTCAAGATTAACCTTTCAACATCAAAATGTGAACAAAATTTAGCAATAATCTAACTGATACCACTATGTCAGCAAAAACATATATAAACTTCTAGAACCTGTTGTTAACTAATGGACTACCCTACCAAGGAAAGTTAAGATTAAAAAAAAACAAAAGAAAGTTGAGATGTTTATTTTCCTCTAGAAAAAAAAACAAAATATCTGTATTGATGTCATTTCCATGTATTAAAAGTACTTATTTCTACTGAAAATTGATGTTTACTAGATTGACCTGAAAAGTATCCAGAACTAAGAAAAGTGCAACCTTTAAACATATAAACAATTATTCCCGACTATTTTCTCTAAAACTATCTTGAAGCTAATACTACAGCATTTTCCACTACATTCTTTATTTTTCATAAATTTGCTGCAGGAATTTTTTTGTCCATGTGAAAAATGAAATTGAGAATGCTGTAGAGAAACTGATTTCAGATAGTTCTGGTTATCTACTTCTACCCAACACAACATGTAACTTAGTGGCCACTGGTAGCCACTTTATTTTACTGAGGACTTTTTGGTTCAAGCATCAAGAAGACTTTGATTCAGTGATTTGTCTCTGAAGTACATGTCAGAAACTGTGACAGTTGGGCCCGCAGGCTTGGTCTGCAAAATGGCTTGTTCATGGTGCTCCTGGGCCTTCCTTGCTGAACACAGTGTCTCATCCTCTGGAGCCTCTCTGTGTGACACAAGCTTCAGCAGCAAGAAGAATTCAAAGTAGCCAAAGAGGCTAGGATACAAATTGACCTAAACGCTATAGAGTGTCAAAGTGTCATTTATTTCATATTTTGTTGGTCAAACATATCTACAAGTGCAGTTAAGTGGTAGAAATAGCAAACAGATATACAGCCAAACTTAATCTGCCACAATGTTGGCTCAAATTTTAAGTGGTTGGATTTGGGGAACCCACACTTAGTAATATACTTAGCTATTTGGATTGGATTGCTGCACTTTGAGTAGTTCTAATTTAACTTCCAGTTTGAATATGTCTAAAGTTGATGTGTGCGACAAAATTTAGAAACTAAAGTAAAATAATTTCTAGTTTTCATTACCTACTGCATTGTGAAAGCTTTCCACACATAGAAAGGGATGTTCAGTAGCCTCAGTTATCCTTAGCACTCTTATTTTATTTTATTTTTTGAGACAGGTTCTTGTTACATAGCTCAGGCTAGCTTCAAACTGGCTATGTAGCCCAAACTGGCCCCAAACTCATGACAATCCTCCTGTCTCAGCCTCCCAAGTGCTCAGATTAGAGGTATGTACCACCACATCTGGCAATCTCTTTTTACCAACTACTGTTTTATGAACTCTTTCCATTCTGACTATAGATCTTCCAGCAATATTGAGGAACTTTAACATTTACAGTATTTCTAAAGTCATTTTACTGTTGAAGTATGTATAAAAGGAACTTACAAAATGATTTCCTATTGAGAATAAATGATGCTAAAGAAATCTCTGGAAAAGTTAGATAATTTAAAATTGCCTAGTCAGGCAGGATATTTAGCTCAGTAGTTCTGGTGTCTGCCTGGAAAACACAAAGTTCTGAGTTCAATCCCTGGTACCACATATCACAATGACAGGCGTGGTGGTGCACGCCTGTAATCCCAGCACTTGGGAAGCAGAGGCAGGAGGATTGCTGTGAGTTTGAGGCTAGCCTGGGCTACATAGTGAGCTCAGAGTCAGCCTTAACTACAAAATGAGACCTTGTCTCAAAAAACTAAAAAAAATTTAGATAAATAAACAAATAAATATGCAAATGAATGAATAAATAAAGTAAAATAACCTAGTCACGTGCTCCTATTATTTACTAATTTTGCTTTTCTTTCTCTGAATCATACAGTAGTTTTCATGTTTTTAAGAAATAGCCTTTCTTGGGTGAAAAATAGTATTCAGATTTTGTTCAATAAACTTGCTTCTAAATTGTGTTAAAAACTAAAAGCTCCAAACTTTAGCCTTACATCACATGTAATTTGAAAGAAAATTATTTTAGTAATTTTACGGGCTCCTACTATTAACAGATATATATCTATATCTATCTATCTATCTATCTATCTATATATATATATGATTCTATATATCTATAATATTTCTATCAAGCATATGATATAGATATCTGAAACAGCACATACAGTGTTGCACCCAGTGAAGCTGAATGAGTGAATCTCACACAATGACTTTTGTCCTCACTTTACACCGGTGCTTTTCAAACTTTTCTAAAGTTTGCCCAGTGGCACAGGACCACGAGAAAATAATGCTCATCCCCAGACACAGGCTCAAATAAATTCATTTAAATATTGTTTTCTCTACTTAATGTATAAATTTTCATATAAAAATTTATTCAGCTAGTGATCTTCATGTAAACTAATGGAGAAAGATTAGTAAATGTCTTTACATAACTCCTGATTAAACCAGTGTGCTCTTCAAATGTTTATACCCCAGTTTGAGAAGAGAGATAATAAGTAAAAATCATTGTGCATTAGGAGTGTGAGCACATCTGTATTTGGGTCTAACAAAAAACAATGACTCAAAGGAGACACAGAGGATGGAGGAGAGTCATAATCTAATGCTTTAACATAATTTACAAAATAGTTATTCACTGAAAAGTCCACACTTGAAAACATGTATATCCTTGTCTCTTCTTGTTTTAACATACTGAACATTGATATTCACATTGATGTGCTGAATTCAAAGACCATGTGTGCTATACATAATGAACAAGACAGTGTAATTTTCTCTATCATTTATAAGGTAAAAATAGACCAGTTCCATACTCTTTTCTCCACTGCAGCTTAGCACTATACACTGGCAGAAAGATTAAACTCTTTTTCAAATGGTGCTAAAGAAACTCATTATAGGTAAAAGATTGACTCTAAACCCATATCTTTCAGGATGTATGAAACTAAAACATAATGGGTCAAAGACCTAAATATTAAAACATAAATACTTAATCTGCTAAAAAAAAAAAAACTAAAACTCTTGAAAACACAGGTATAGGTAATGCCTTTCCAAATGATCTATGCACCACCACTCTGCCAAATACAAGTTTAATTTTATAAAATACAGCATCAAGAATTAAAAAGTCAGATTAAATAAATTTAAAAGTTTCTTGACAGCAAAGGAAACAATCAAAAGGTAAAGAGACAACCTACAGAATGCGGAAAAAAAATGCCAGCTGTTCCTCAGACAGAGAAGCAATGTCTAGAATATATAAAGCATTCAAAAAAGTGAACCCCCTCAAATAAAAGACACAATGAAAATGGACAACTAAAAGGAAGAGACACTTCTCAGAAGAACAAATGCCCAATAAATGCATAAAATTTTTTTCAACATCTCTGATGGTCTGATAAATGCAAATTCAAACAAGTCCATTTCTGTCTTACCCCAGAAATAATAGCCATCATCAAGAAATCAAATAGTAACAAATGCTAGAGAGGATGGAGGGGAAAAGTCACCCTTCTACGCTGTTGGTGGGAATATAAACTAGTACAACTACCAAGGAAACTAGTAGAAGCCCCATATGCTATCCATTGCACCACAGAGCCACCTTGCTGTGGGAACCAGAGTGGAAATTCCTCCAGAGCTAAAATGAGAGTTTAATTCGACCCATCAGTTCCCCTTCTAGGTACCTTCCTAGAAGAGCTAAAGATTTCAAATTACAGTGATAACTGTATACCCATGTTTATTGCACCACAACTGACAGTAGCTAAATCTTAGAAACAGCATATATGCCCATGAATAGATGAATGGATAAAGCAAATGTGATATTTATATACAACAAACCACTACTCTGCCAAAAAGGATAAACCTGAGTCATCTGTGGGCAAAGGGATGCACCTTGAGACCATAACATTAAGTGCAATCAGTCAGACATACAAAATTAAATATTGTGTCTTTTCTAGCCTATAAAAGACCCCAAACAAAGAACAAAATAAAAGTTAAATTACAGGAAATGGGGAGATAATTTTTTTTTTTTTTTGAGACAGAATCTTGCTTTTATAGTTCAGGCTGGCCCTGGGCTCACTATGTAGCCCAGACAAGCCTCAAACTCACAGCAATCTTCCTGTTTCTGCCCCCTGAGTGCTGGGATTACAGATGAGAGCCACCATGCCCAGCACTGTGGTATGTGGTGCTGATTGCTGCTGGGCGTGAGTCTCCACACCCAGTATTGCATGTAGTTACTAGGGATCAAACTGGGAACCTTGTGCTTGAAAGGTAGGCACCACAACCACTGAGATAAATCCCTGGTCTGATAAATCTTTTGTGAAGGGGAATAGGATCATAATATGGAGAGGGAGTGAAAGAGTTGAAAAAAATAATTAAGATATACTAGCACATACATCAATTGCCATAAATGAAATATCATTATGTATAACAACCATGCAGTAGAAATAACAATTTAACTATAAAACATAAATACACCTCTAGCAATTCAAGTTTTACTGGAAAGATAAAAAATTAAGTCAAAAACTTTCAAAAGGAGTTAAATATCAGGGCTATTTCATCTGCCCTGGTTATAATTGGTAGATAACACTAGGGTCACAAATTTAATCAATTTTTGCAAAAAAAAAAAAAAGAAAATTATCAGGAGATGGAGGGTGTGGGACAGAGAGGTAGAGAAGGGAATAAAAAATGAATTAAGATGTGTTATGTACATATGCTCATTCCCATGATGAATGTATTCATTATGTACTGAAATAAGGTAGTAATAAAAAATCATGTAATCAATGTAAGCTTAACGTATTTCCAACATACTTTCTCAGTTCTCTCGTGGTCCTGTGGTTTAGAAGTAAAAAAATTCAAAGTACTGTGGTGCAACCCAGGAGAGATGAAAGCTCAAAAATGTTAAAGGACATGGCTTAGATTAAAGGCCGTAGTTTCAAAGAGATCTTATCAGGACTTTGAGTTTCAGGCTTACAGTACTTTAAAACACAAGGGTTAGTGGCAGGGGACTCAAAAAAGCAGCTTAAAACCTTCTGTCTGTATATGAGTCTGTAAAAAGACAGTGGCATTCATAAATCAACTTGGTTCTCTGGTGGACATCACATGATTCATAAATATTCAGGATTCTAACCTGCAAACAACTTTTAAATAATACTGGACTGTGTTGCGAGAACTACTATTGTCAAATCATTTTAAAGGCTTTACTTAAGGTCTGTACTATTTCTCCAAGTGCTTATTCTTTATGAGTTAATTCTGTCCAAATAAAAGTTTTGGCCTGACCTATGCAAAAATTTCTCAAGTAATCACCAAGGGAGGGTGGCTGTGAATCTATCAATCACGTAGTTAACAAGCTCCGTCATACAGCATACTTAATATCCAGTGTAACAAATTAGTATTACCATTCCTTAATGCAATACAAACTCATTTCCTTAAACTGCTATTGCACCGAAAGGCAGGGTTATAAATGAGCAGAACACAAATTGATTTGCATGTAATAACAGTGGCAATAAACCTTTCCTGTTTCACACAATTTTCCCCATCTGCTAACAGAGAACAAGTTTTGAATCTATTATTCCCAGAAGGGGACTTACCCAGCTGGACATCTATAACACTTGGCTGATTCTCCACGGGGAAGAGCGGTTTGGGAGGCTTGTCTGTGAGTAAAGCTAGAAGAGAAAATGAAAGAAAGTAATGGAAAAATTGAGACAAATTGCAGGATAAGAAAGATTCTATCGTGTATGATATTTAATGCTTGTAGATTTGATGGTGTGTAAACATTTATTAGACAGTGTTACTATTTGAGATGTTTCTCTCACCATACAACATCTATTTCCCAGCACATTTACAGCACCATTGATTTACTGTGAATAGGCCATTTCAACAGCTAGATTTTTCTAACAAGATCAAACTAATGGACTATTATGGGTGCTTTTTATAAGCTCCTGTGTATGTGAACAAATATAGATTTAGAAATATAATCAGAGAGATATTAAATCTTCATATATATTTGCTTTGTGGCACTAAATATTTTCAATGAAATATAATCCTAGTGGTTCTTTCCAGTAGCATGAATTATCTAAGACTCTAGCTCAGCTCCCACTCTTCACGCCAACCTCCAAAATAAGAATGTCTTGGTATCTGTATTAGTAATTAATCAAAAATACTAATTAATCACATTTTTGTACCAAGTCCTATGCTAGATGATAAGATAGAAGAAGGTAAGGTTGTTTTGTTGCCTTTGACTTATATTAAAACTATGAACATGAGATGTGTAGGATACAGAAAAGAGAGGTCATTATAGTCCTTATAGCAGAATAAGACTGGGGAAAGTGTTGTAAAGAAAACAGATCTCCATATGAACCATAAGAAGATTTCAAAAGGCAGAGAGTGAAAAAAAGAAATTCAGGGAAGTATAACAACATGACCCAAGGCACAGAGATAGAACTAGACCAGCACAATGTTCTTAAAGGAGAACAGCTGGGTGAGAAGGGTTGTGAAAGGCTGGGTGGGAGACCAGTTGCTCAGGATGGGATCATCATGAACTGGACATGAAAGTAGATACAGAGGATGCCATGCACTTCTGAAGGATCTGAATGGTTTGCAGAGGAATTTGGACAGGATGCGATAAGCTAGAACATCACTGTAGATTATTGGAACAGAACACTGACTCAGAAGAAGCAGTCTAAAAGCTGCTGAGAACAAGTACTCTACAGAAACGCCAGGGGGATGGCAAAGTCTAGAGGAGAACAAAAGGGTGCAGCAACAATTCTGCCAGGGGAGGGGTGGGAAGCAAGGGATCTGACTAGGGTGGAATCCAGAATAAAATTGTCACAAAAGGGGGTGTAGCAACCAAATCTGACTGCGACCAGAAGGCAGAAATGAAAGGACTTCACTTATCTATAATTTTAAATGTATTGTCATAGAAATAACTCATATCAAATTATCACTTATATCTTGAAATCCTTTAATCATTCCTGTATTTATATCTGGTTTCCATGATACAAGTGAACTTTCACCTCGTAAAAGGAAATGCTTTGTACTTCTTTATAGTTTCACACACAGAGACTTAGCCTAGAGTTTGTCTATTAAAAGATGAGCATTGCATCACCTTTAACTGACTGGTGTAGGCCTTCCCCCATGACGTGGGAGAAGGGCACCTCCTAGTGGCCGGGACATTCACAGAGAAAGCGAAAAACAAAGGTTGGTGACAGCATGAGGGTAAAGTTAGATAAAAAGACAAATTTGGTGAGATTTCCCAAATTAGTGGCTGGTAACAAATAGATATACTAGAAATCTATTTAGAAATATATATATATATATATATATATATATATATATGTATATATATATATATATGTATATACACACACATTGGCTTCTTTATTCTGAAAACTGAGTTGCCTAAAGTATGAAAATTTTAGTGAATTACTCTCACTTTTCCAACAAATCTTTATCGATGGCCAGTACTGATCCAACAGGTATTGTCTTCACAGAATTGAATAAGATTTCAAAACTAAGCTGATTTTGGAACAGTTTAGACAGACCTATAACTATCATACTCACTCTTCATTTTATAAATACTACAGTTACTCACAATAATCTGAACATTAAATATTATTTGAAATATAAGAGCAAACATTTTAATATTTATATTTAAAATCTATGTTATATATTCAATTTTGTCATTGTTGGGTACCATTGCTTTTAATACCAAATATTTGAAAAAACTATATATCCAACAATAAGAGATTTGTTAAAACTGGTAATTTCTTATCATAATAGGATGTCATGTTTAAAAAGAACTAATTACATCTGTACATTTGATATGAAAAACATCTCAAAGATACACTGTTTTGTTAAAAAGTACATTTTAAAATAGTGTGTACAGCATACCATACTTATGTAAAAGACACATGCAAATACAGATTTGTGCATGCATGGGATACTTCTCAACGTACATGTGAAACCACTAACAGTACTTTCATCTCAGGGAAGGCAGTAGACATCATGTATATATATATAAAATGCACATTATACATACTCAAAACATGACCAAAATTAAAATTCAAAAATTCAAGCCCTATTAAATTTAATTTATAATCAAGTCTCTTTTGGGTCTTTCTAAAATTATTGTCAGTTTGCTTTGCACATCCAAATTATAAATACTTAGTCTTATTTTCAAATTGCCAAATGTATTGAATGGAATATGATGGCTGGAAAACAACTCAAGTCATAAATGTGAGCATCTTGCTCTCCTTTCAGCCGGCTCTGAATCTGGGGTCACTGCCAAGCTCGCTTCTTACCTCCCACCATGGACCATGGATATAGTTTCCTTGATTCAATTCTATTTAAATGTCAGTTATTGAAGGGACGTTCATTAATAGTAATGTTAACTGCAAGTGCCTTATATTTATAGGTGGGTCACAAATTTCAGAGTGCTTAGAGTACATTAGTTGAGATGATCTACAGAGTGATGTTGAAATATGAAGTGGGAAGTTATCATATCACTCAACTGAGAGATCCAGCTACACGAAGCACACATTGTCTCACTTGTTGCCCCTGGTAATCAAAATCCCCCATGTGCAGAACGGAGAAGAAGATGTATAAGCTCAGGGCAGGACACAGGTACAAGAGGTGAGTTTTAAATTACCGGCGTTAGTCTCTTCAAGCCCATATGGATTCACTATGTTAAGGTTCCCAGGCCAAAGTGAGAGGTTTCACAGTCAGTAGCCAGGTCAGTTGTGATTCCTCTTGGACGCCTCACACACATATGCTTCTAACTCTTAAACTCACGAATGGAAAAGTTGAACTTGCACTTACCCTGACACGTCCCAAAAGCATATACTGGTACAGAACCTCACAAAATTACAGTTTTCATGTTTGAGCCTGGAAATTCCAAGTTGATAAACCCACAGCTGCAGTAGTTCGTAAAGATCCTGACCACCAGCACAGAGACACAGCTACCAGGAAGTCACAATTACATGTAGCATTTTCAGATTACATAGAGCATACATACACTGTCAAGAACAGTCAAGCACACTTCTTTCTTTTCTTTTTCTTTCTTTCTTTTTCTCTTTTCTTTCTTTCTACTTTCCTTCTTCCTTCCTTTCTCTCCTCCCCCCTTTTTCTTTCTTTCTTGTTTTTTTTGTTTTGTTTTGTTTTTGAATCTCATCTGGGAAGGAGACAGAAAACGGTCAATACCACAACTCAATAAACTGGAGATTTAAAATTTCATTAAAGAAAATTTATCCTGCGCCTTGAAAGGACTAACTGGAGGGTGAGCTAATCTGAATTTTCTGCTTAACTTTCAAGTTTTGACTGAAAGAATGGAAACAAGCGATGAAATTAGATCCTAAAGTTTTAGTCTTCAATCCCTTCCTTGCCCTTTCCCCTTTAACTGCTTATTTTTAATTGTTCTTAAATATAATTTTTCTGCTGAGAATACCAAGATGCTCATTTTAACATGCTAATAAAGATATCACAGTTACTGCATATTTCTTTCAAAGCTAGTTTTTATATGTTTCACACTAACTTCCCTGAGAACACTCAAATTAACTATTTTTTCTCCTTTTAGGCAATGGTGAGTGTCTCATGTACAAGCAGATCAACTGATACGACTGAAATAACTTGTTAATTTCCATTAACTTGGGTGAGAAACGAGTAGACTATTTATGGGATTGAGTAAAGTGTCTTACTACGTTGCCCAAATGCGATAGATCGTTCTTGTCCTCTTTCATTAATTGCTGTGAATGAAGCCATTTTGGAATTTGTTTGTTAAGATCAGTGAAATAGATTTTCTAAAATCTATTTAACATATCAGTACTTGAAATTCCACTGGGAAAAAACCTCAATTTTCATCACAATATTTAACCACTCAAATCTACCAATCTTTCCTATACTTACTAGAGGATATCTGAACTTATCACCTAGGAACAGAAAGGCAACCATAATGCAGTATTTAAAATTTTTTGCATTTTATTCTATAATCTTTTATCAAGCCAAATTGTTTTGTGCATTTTTCCTATTAATAGATTACATTAATTTCTAACATATTGGCTTAATTTTCACATATTGGCTTACACTCTTCTTGCATGTTTTTTAAAAAAACTGTAACAGCTGCCACAATTATCATTTTAGTATTTTCTCATACTAGGCACAATTCTACACCTGAGGCATGTGTTATATTAATTTCTATGTGAGTGACATTCCTCGGGCATATCATATTAGTAAGATGTCCTGAAGTTATGCAAAGATGTAGCTTTGACTACAGAGATATACTAATTTTATTGATTGAAAGGTTGATTTTTAATTACTTCCCAAAGTCTGAAGTAGTCACTGGCCTTTTTCAGTTGGCCACAACTGTTTACTGGGTTCTTGCCTTTCAAAAATTATACAAACTCAAAAAACTAATGACCAAAAAGGGGTCAGACAGCCCTGTGACTGCTTCAGTGTGCCTAGTTGTACAAGTATCATGGTTTAACTGATACTCTGAGAGACTGATGATTTTTGTGTAGGAAAACTGGAATAGCCTTTATGTAGGGAAAAAAAAAGAAGTCCTTATTAGGCAAATTATATTTAGCAAAGCTGAGGATTTTGTTAATATCCTGAAAAGTTTCCTGTAATTCTGAAGGAAAATGTATCAATCCTAATGATAGTTCACTAGATAAATTGAATACAGAATGATCACAGAAATTATTTAGCTCTGAATATATTATAAATATTATACTTTAGAATAGTTTGGATTTTTTTCTTATGTAATTAGGTAATACTTTCTTGAGGCAAGGAATATCTCTTTTTTTGAATAACTACACAGGTTTCTTAATTCTGAATTATGTTATACACATTTTACTGACTACTAAATCTAAGGTTCCATATGTTAGTGGTCTTTCATCTGTTAATCCACCAAGTTCAGAGTTCCATAATTTAGGTAACCATCCAAAAAGATGCACAATTATCATGATTGTCCAATATCACACTTAATCTTTTAAATCTATGAACCCACAGGATCATTCTTGAGTTTGTGTCTCTTTGGCCTATTCCTCATCTTGTGTCCCTTACTTTTGAGAAGTTTCTCTTCCCTTGTGCTTTTGGGGACCCATGGTTGGATTTCTTTCATTGGAAGCCACTGCATTTAAGCTATTGTGGATTTAAGACATCTCTTCTACTTCCACTCCTAAGTTGCTTTTGAAGTTGTCTCTAAATGTGGAATCAAAGTTTGATTCCTTTGTAGGAAGACACCCAGCAAGTACACAATGGGCTCCAAGGCCCTTCCCTGAACGTGTATTTTCACCCTGATATTGGTCAACAATCAAAATGGCCTTAAGCAGAAGTCAATGCGTTCAGATGAAATTATTTTCCTCAAGATTTCAATGAGCATTATTATGAGTCATTCCTTTACTTTGTAATATTTTAGGAAAGAGACTCTGACACAATTTAAATAAATAAGTAAATGAATAAATGCCCATTAAAATCAAGTTCTATTTTACCTTCTGCCTGTCATTATTTACACTTTAATAAATTTTTATAATTACATTTCTTCCCTAATTCTAATTTGCTTTATTAATAAAAAGACACAGAATGAGATGGACCATTTATTAACTCCATTTAATAAATAATATAAACTCTAGATGTTGTAGATATAATACAAAAGCTGTGACAGATACAGAAAAAATGAAGTCAGTGATTCTTCAAATATTTGGATTTTTCCAAGCCATTGATGGCTTAACTTTCAGATATTTCGATATGTATATTCTATATCTCCCTATCTTCCATTCCTTACTAAAAAGAATTCCATTTATTAAGTAAATTATGGATGGTAATGGTTCATGTCTTTCTTTTTTCTTTTTTTTTTTTTAATTATCTTTATTGGTACATTAAATATATACATCATGATTGCACTCCATAATGGGGATTTGTACCAGTATAAGACACAACTTAATTCTCATTTTTTCCCATAGGTTCATGTCTTTCTTAATTTTATATGTAAGACAAAATTCCTTAGCACTAAGAGTCGAACAGATAGGACATCATATTCAGAAAACTAAATTTCTTTTCAAACATACATTTTTGTTGTGCAAAAAAACCAAAACCAAAAACAAAAACAAAAATCCTGCTATTAAGGCCACTGCAAGCATTTGCTTTTTTTGAGCTAGAATATAAAGTCAGTTATTGTCTTTGAACAAACAGGGATCTTTTAACGGGATGCTAAGTTTCCGGAGAAGTTCTGGGACATAGAGTTGGCCATAGCCCCTGCATAGCTCGGGGCCTTCCTACCAATTGGCACAGAGGCTGTTCCTGTCTTGCAGTTCAGCGAATGTGCCTTGAGGGTAGTGAGTGGTCAGAGCTGCTGTGAAGTTGCCCTGAAATGCCCTTTTCTCTAGATCCCATATTTTATTTCTACTAATATTTGACTTGTGAGCAGTGCATACGTTTTAAGAATCTTAAGTATAAAGGCAGGGGCAATTTTTTTCTCCTTGCCATTTGACACAGGGCCCTCCTCTGGAGAGAAGAGTGTTTATTCAGCACAAATCTGCTCAGATATAAAGCAACTTTTTTAAACTTGAAAAGAAAACAACCTTGGGGAAAATGGAAATTTCAACGGAGGTTATGATTGCAACCTTTCCTTTTTTTCTTCACAGTGAAGGGTTTTTTCTATTCTTGCCTTTTCCTTCTCAAGATTCTGCCTTCTCTATATAATAGTATCCCCAGGACCCTTATATTACTGAGGCCAAGAAATCTGCATGTGGGGACTATCAAAGTAATTGTACAATTGTGCTTCTCCTTTCCACACAGAATTCAAGTTGCAGTTAACATTAAAATAAATATGAGAAGTAAAGCAGAGATTGTCAACTTTTATCTTGCCTCATGATCATCATTTAGCTCTATAGGTTACTGATTTGTTAAGTTGTAGAAATTTGCCTCGGAAAATGATACCTAAGAATATAAGAAGATACTAAAGGATGGATAATTTTAGAACAACATGAACCCTTAGGGGTCTTAGTCATCTGGCTATTTTGACACAGGAAGTAACTGAAAAGCAGAAAAAGCAAGGATATATTCAATATCATATTGCAAATCAGAGATAAAACAAAGAATTCAAATCCAAGCTTGCTGACTTTAAATCCAATATTCTTGCCGGTGAACCATGGCTAATGCTGATTAAGTATGCATACCATCCTTGGAATTTTACATTCATTTCCTCAATTAAATCTTCACAATAAAATGGCCCTGTTATTATCAGCATTTGACAGGTGAGAAGATTGATATTCAAAGAGATTAAATTGCTTGCTCAAAGTCATATTGCGGTTAAATGCATTATGGGCCTAGAATTCTACGGAAGTGGATCTCATTCTTGAGTCCAAGCTGGTAGCCACTATTCTGTAATGTCATCTTTATCCCTTGTTCCTTGTTATAACATTTCATTTATTTGAATTCAAAATATATCTTATGTTTTCACTGTAAGCATCACATCACCAAATTAATAGGGCTCAGGGAGGCGTAGTGCTGACAATACCTGGAGTTGTGTCTGCACAGTCCTATGGGTTGGAGTGCTATGGAAATTCCCTCATAGATTACTTGAGACCATTTGTTCTTTCAGTCAGTTTACACCCACTTGGAATTTTATTATAGGAAGGAGCTCTACCAAATCCATCATCTGTCTGGGCAGGGATGAAAAGCACAAATTGAAGATATACAGAATTGTAGCAAAAGGTTTATTTAGTCTAGGAGCAGAGATGGGTGTGTACAAATTGTTGTAAATAACTAAAAGCAGTAATTCCATGTTTTAGTTTTATTGCTGCTGTAAAAAGTTACCATGAACTTATTAGTTTAAAGTGACACATTTATTACTGTCTTACAGTTTCAGAGGTCAGAAGTCTGATGTGGGTCTCAGTGGATTAAAATAGGCCCCAGGAGATCATTTATGTCCTTTTCCAGCTTCTAGAGGTATCTGCACTTCCTGGTTCTTGGGCTTGTCCAGTGTTTAAAGCCAGCAAGAGAACACTGAATGCTTCTCGTGTCACACCATCTCGACATGCTTTTCTGCCTCCCTCTTCCACTTTGAAGAACAATCGTGACATATTGGCCCAAAATGGATAATCCAGGATAATGTCCATATTTTCATGTCACAAGCTTAGCAACACAATTCCTAACATATTAGGACACTGATGGCGTTGGGTCCATACCTAGCACCCTGCCACAAGCAGTAATCCAACAGCATAGAAATATAATTTAAAGAGGCAGAATATAACATTTTGGTTGTCCTGGAACAATGCACACTATGTGTGTTATATTTTAATGAAATGAACTTTACTGGTCTCATTTCATCCACATCAATTTGTGAACATAATTTTGTATTTCCAACTGAAATCCATCAAGGAAATTATTTAAATGGAAAGGCTCTTTAATAGCTCTAGTTTTGGCCTAATTGTTTGTTTATGGCTGCCAAATTCATTAGGCATTCATAGTCTGTCCACAGAATGTTTTGTAATGCACAAGAGTTAGGAAAAGAAAAATATCACTTAAGCAAGTTTAGCTGCTGCGATGTGCTAATGGGCCCTACTGAGGAAAAGATGATCATGGATGTGAAATAAACAATTTCTTTTAAATTTTTATAACAAGAATAGTTCGTAATTTTCAGAATGTCCTTTTGGTGGACATTAAACATGATGTGATATTTAGAACTCAGGAAGAAATTCTTCTCCTAAGTGGAGAGTCATTCCCACATCAGGACTTGCTTCATTTAGGGTCTAGAGTGGAAAACAGAGCTGATGTCGATCACAAGCATTATCTTTTTCCAGCCCTTCCTGTCAGCTGTTTCCAGATTGGTTCTGGTGATTATTACTGACTCATTTGTTTGGATAAGAGCAAGCCATCGAAAACCTATACATCTTAAGGTGTTATTTCTACTTTGCAGATCTAGAACCTGAAGTTTAAAAAGTCAAATTACTCACCTAAGAACTCATCTCTGGAGGTTAAAGGCCAGAACTAAGAATTACATTTTCCTTTTGCTGACTGCTGTTCTAGAGTCTTAGTCTCTATTCCTCACAACACTGCTATGGGATGAAGGCCATTACTCTTCCTGTTTTATTACTGAGGAAATTAATACTTGGAAAGGTTAAGTAACTTGTCCAAAGTTACCGAGCTTGCAAAAGTGGCAGAAATGTTATTCAAACTCTGTCTACCTGGCTTTAAAACTGGGGTGTTTCACCCTGAATCACCATAAGATGAACATAATAGTAACAGTATTTTAACTTAACTCCATTGTACTAGAATATCTGAGAACAGTTTTGCTTTTCATTTTCATCACTGAAGTCAGGACCTGGCCCTTAGAGATCTTGATTAATTTCCCATGTGATGACAGCTCTCTGGAAGCTTGTTCCTTGTCTTCATAAAATTGATATGCACTAATTTAATTAGTCAAGTATAATTTGATGATCTATGATATTGAGATTGATTTTCAAATGAAGCCAATTATGACTGCTTAGAGTTTCAAGGAAGAAACATAAGCTAAATTATTTCAGGTTGGGATTATTGGACACACAAGAATCAAAGAAAGAGAAAAAAAAGTAATCTGAATTTAGAGTACTTTCTCCTTTCCATTATCTCATTAATTCCAACTGAAAGACTAAGAAGGTAAAAATGTCTCCAGAAACTGAGACGGTAAAGGCTTAGAAAATTCTCCAACCAGGATGCACGTTCCCTTGGCTTTCTGAGTCAAACTCATAAACTTTCACTCTTCCTGTGGAAGTTTAAACATGGCTCCACATTTTCTCATAGAATAAACAAGTCCTGAGCTGTCATGGTAACTCATTTCCTGATATAGCTTTGTCAAGAAATTGGGCCCAATGTTCAGAACAGAGGCAGAGTCTAAATAAAGAGGGTTTGAAAGACATATGGCAGGCTAATGCTTTGACAGGAAAGAACACACACACACACACACACACACAGAGACAAACACACACAGACACACACATCTGCATGCCAAGGAAAATCTCTCCCAACTCTCAAAAACACCTGCAACCTGCTTGCCGCACTGCACAATCCTGCATCCACTTTGCCCTGTTCTGGATTGACAGTTCCTCCACAATATGTTCCAGTATAGACAGAAACCCAGGTGTTCAAGCCACCCTGGCCTTCCGCCAAATTGATCTGTTTCCAGCAGATGTTTCCATAACTAACATGCACTTTCTCTGAGAGTATATTTAGTCAAGAAATGGTCGGGTCATTTGCACTAGAACAAAAGGCTTTTCAGGTAACTTCTGTGGGGATGATTACTGGGGCTTCAAACCAAGGAAAACACTCGTGTGGAGGTTGCTGTGTTAAGTGACTCAGTGTCTGCCATTGTGCTTTTGGCCTGCCAGGTCAGTTACATATCCACGCCTTCAAGGTCTTTGTCTGTGGGCTGATTTCCCATCAATAGATAGCATGAGCCTGACAGCTGGAGCTCACTAGTCTATAAACATTTAGTCTCTGACAGGCTCAAAGAAAATGACAGTGTTTAGCTGTTGAGAACAGAAATTCAGTTCCTGGGACTGTAAAAACTCCTTGTGCTCTCTTATCTTATGTCTCTCCCGACGCTGGAAATGTCTGTGATGTTAATCAGTATCAGGCTGATCTCACCCTAATTCAGAGCAGATGGCTGCTTATATGTTATGATTTTGCACAGAAAATCTCTCGCAACTTTCAAAAATACCTGCCATCCACTATCTAGGTCACAGAAGTTTATAATGTTGGTTGAATGCACAGGCTCTAAACTGAAGATGATTAAACTGAAGATGTAGGTGAGTTCTAGAATGTATGATAGATACTATGAAATAGAAAATATTCAAAGGGAAAAGGGTAGAGGGGTAAGCAACGAGGGAAAAAAGATGTGATGGTTTAAAAAAAAGGAAACAAAGCTTACCTATAGAGGGGGCAGGGGGTTGTAGGGTAGGTGGAGGAATGGGAAAAATGAGAATTAAGTCATGTCAATTGCTGTTACAAATTTGCAATGTCGATTGTGATCATGTGTGTATATAATGTACCAATAAAGATTAAAAAAAAAACACTAGAGTTTGAATTCTGCCTATTTGCCGTTTGACCTTAATCATGATTCTTCGCCTCTTTTTGGACTAAATTTCCATGATGCAAAACTGTCGATGATAATAGCACCTACTTTTGGAGACTATCGTGAGGATTAAATAATGGTGCACTTGTAAAATGCTAAGCAGAGAAGTGGAGACTGGCTTACAATTTAGTACTTCAGATCTCAGTAAGTAATAGCAAATATTTTGATTTGTCAATTTAAGAGAATACTGAGTCATATGTCCCCCTATGGAAAGACCCTCCATTAATTACCATACAGTGAATAAATGGCTGAAAATAGTTATGATAATGAGAGGAAGGTTGGAAAGACAAGGATGGGGTATGAACGGAAAGCCCTCCCACATTAAGGAAATAAGTATCACTCAGTTCAAAAATTAATATTTTATGGCTAGGG
>PVIR01029144.1:0-21353 GCA_004026965.1 Petromus typicus | reverse complement strand
CTCAACATCATTAGTCATTCGAGAGATGCAGATGAAAACAACATTGAGATTTCATCTCACTCCACATAGAATGGCTGCCATTTCAGAATCAGCCAACAGCAAATGTTGGCGAGGCTGCGGAGAAGAAGGAACCCTTCTCCACTGTTGGTGGGACTGTAGACTCGTACAACCCCTGTGGAGATCAGTTTGGAGAATCCTCTAACTAAATGATTTTATGCCAGACTTTTCTGTGATTCTGATACTTCCTTTGTATATTCCCTAAGCATTTGTCTTTATTTTGCTGTTACACAAACAAACAAAACTTCCACAATGAGGAAATACAAATAAAACTAAGAAATGGAGTTGTCTTCTTTTCCATTTACATTTGGTGATTTATTTTATTTTCACCCAGGTTCAAAGAAAAATTTTCTTACCTTTTACAAAAAGTCATAAAATTCTATATGCACAAAATGTCTTCCACCTCAGAAACAGTGAATTCTAGTAATTCTATATTTACAATTAACCATAATATAAATTGTTACTGGAACATGAGATGTTGCTTTACTTGGTTTAACAGTATTCTAGCTGTATCTATGAAGTGTTTCTATATTAGATTACCTCTTGAAATAGTAGAAATAGGAAAATTATTTCTCCCAAACTAGATAGGCTTCAACCAAATATTGAAGGCCAAGAAAGCAGGAAGCCTGAGGAGAGGGAAACAATCTCTTTGACTGCTTTCTGTTGAGAATATTGCTTTTCTTTATTTTCAGACTAGGATTTAGACTAGACTAAAGCCATCAGCTTTTTGAGTCCCCATCTTGCCCACTACACATATCAAGATGTGAAGTCTCCATAATAATATAAACTACAGTTCTGGAAACATTGGCCACATTTATGTTTGGATGGGAACAACGGCCACAGTCCTATATATCACCTGATACAGCATGTGCAAACAAAACAATATTGCTTAACTGTTCTCTTTGCAAACCAAACTGTTCACCAACAAAAGCATTTGCTGACTGAAGCAGCACCAGTCAGTGTACGCAGAGCACAGACATAAATGAATTCATGAACTGGCCAAAGGATTCTGTGTCTGATACTTTTAATCCTTCTGTGTCTTGTATTCTATTTTTCCTTCTAGGGAAAATTAAACAAGTCTCCAAAAAATTTCCCACTGAAACTTAAGTTTTCGACTGTTACCATCCAGGAGAAAATATGTTCTCTAACATATTTGATCCCAGATTGATTGATCCCAGCTACCATTAATCTACAACTTTAATGTCCACCTTTAATTACTGACATATTAATCATTCTCCGGACTGTATCAGTTTTCAGATACTCTTCCCTTAAACCTGAGTTAATAGGACTGTTCTGTGACTTCAGCACCTATATAATAACAAGCACACTAAAATTATTGTGATGTAAGAGATTTTGAGAAACTATCACACACACTTTTCTGCTTTGAACATGATGGATTGTGTATGGGGTTGTGTCAGTTGCATTTTACGGTATAAGAACAAAGCAGGAGATCTCAGTGGTGGAGAACAATAGGAATATTATAGTCAGAGGGTAAAAATCAGCTTCGGGATCTGCCAAGCAGCCATGTTGTGTGCCTGTCAGTGATGTCCTGGATAATCCACTCATGTAGGCCGGCCTCAGCTGGGACTCAGACTTCTCCTCATGGTGATGAAAGAGGTAGAAAAACAGTAGATACACCACAAGTTCACATCTTCCACAGTGTATTGGACATAAAGTCACATAGCTTCAATCCTAGATAAAGTCTCACACAACATTTTGTTCTCCTATAGAGGGATGAACTTGAAAATAAGCTCTCAGAAGGTATAGATGCAGAGAAGGGTAGTAATGGAGGCCATTAATATTCAAGCCTTAACAAATGCTGAAAAGATAAGCATTCTAAGGCCAAAATATTATGCCAAGAATTTTATGAACAGGCTTATGGATACAGTAATTCAAGATGACTTTTGTTACTTATCTGCAGTTGTACTTAACTACAAACCACTACCACCTCCTCAACTTATGAGGGATATATAAATCTCTCTAGAATCTCACACTGAGCATAGGCATAAGCTTGAAATTAATAAGCACTATATAGCGCTACATGTTAGATATACAGTATTCAAATTAATGAAGCCATCCAAGAAACCCAAGCAAACAGACAAAGTACAGCTTTATCTGAGGTATTAAGAATATGAAGAAATGGGCTGGGGAGTTAGTTCAGTGGTTCCGGCTCCTGTCTTGCAAGTGCAAGGGCCCAGGTTCGATTCCCCGGCAACCACATACAATACTTATTGGGCATGGAGACTCATGCCCAGCAGCAATCAGCACCATACCACAGTGCGTAGTGGCTCGTAATCCCACAGCACTCGGAAGGCAGAGGCAGGAGGATTGCTTGATGTGAGTTTGAGGCTGAGCTCAGGGCCAGCCTGAACTACAACGTGACACCCTGTCTCAAAAAAAAGAGAAATATTCATAAGTCTTTTAAAATATTATAC
The DNA here is from genome assembly GCA_004026965.1 of Petromus typicus. NCBI lineage: Eukaryota > Metazoa > Chordata > Mammalia > Rodentia > Petromuridae > Petromus > Petromus typicus. Next base: position 18,861 of record PVIR01029144.1, on the reverse strand, counting down.
ATTTGAAAATTGGCTACATATTATGTGAAAATTTGAAGCCTACACATTTTAAAATTTATGATATGTTATAATCAGATAGGTTTAAATTTAAAACTAGTATAGCTATGATAGAATACATTTTTGTGTATGAGGCAACATGTTTTCAGACTACACTTTGAAACAGTAGCAGAATGTTATTCCAGAATTTTTACTTGATTTATTTGAATATTCTGGATAAATGTTGATTATTATTGTTTATTAAGCTACATTATACAAAGAATTTCACCTATAACAATAGAACTTCCATATATTTGTATGAAGAAACAACACAACTGGTTTCCTTTGCATTTTCAAACTTAATACACCTTCACTTCAGGATAGTTTTGCTTCAATTAATGGGTCTTTACATTATAGAAACACAATTATGTTTGTCTTGAGAGATACTCTGTAAAATTGAAGCTTCTGTATATTTTATATGTAAATATTGAATAGAGGTCATTTTAGTCCCATGCATTAATCAGTTGTGCAGAAGTCACTGTTCTCAAAGCAAAAATACAGAGCACAAAGATAAATGCTTAATCTTGTGCCTTCCCTTGGCCTAAGAGAAATTACAGAACTCACTGCAATAAATAGACAACTCTTTTCACAAGCTCACATGGTTGCAGACTTTTATAAAAATAGAAATTACTGTTGATAAATACTTTTGGCTTGGAATGTCGCAGAGATATCCTGCTTGGTTTTCTTTCTCAAAGACTTCACTAAATCCCAATACTCCAGGATGTTTTGGAGGAGAAACTTAAGCAGTGCTGAGGGGATTGGGGTGTTGAAAATGACAATACTCCTGAGGTTCAGCTGAACAGGTATGCTGTTCTACTGCTTGTGTTCTTAAGCAGCAAATAATAATTCTATGGAGACATCAAATAAAGAGAATTCAAAACCCTTCTTGGCACATAATTCGGGTACAATGAGTAACTGAATAAATTATACATTTTAGATACATTTAAAATGTCTGTAAAATAAGATTGGCAGCTCTATTACAAAGGTCAGATTTCCCTCTACTCCTTTTCCTGCTATACCATATTTTTGAATAAATGTTTTACATAGTGAATGAGGAAAAGACAAATTAAAGCCATCTTACCTGTCCAATAATAATGTCACCAAAAGTTGTATGATTAGGTGATAATGAAATTTGTTAAGTAGAGACATGTCCTATAAATTGTTCAATCATACAGAGAGGGTCATGACTGGCTAAAGGAGATTCCTGTACACCTGTAGGTTAGGGAAGAAGGCAACATTCTTAGAAATTCCTTTTATGTCCAAATTACATCTCACAAAGCAAATAGGAACCTCGAGAAAGCCAAGCCCAGACTGAGCAATGGCTGATTAAACACGAAACTCCCCTAAACTCCCCTCTGTTCTCCATTCACCAGCTCTGTGTCCAGAATCCACTCCTTCCCCATCCCCCTTGAAGGTCTCTGATCATCCACGATGAAGAGTTAGCTAACGAGAAGCAAACTTTGGTAGATTTCTTTGTGTTTCTGTCCATATCTCACTTCTCCATCTCTCCTACCCATACTACTCACAATTTCCTATGATCTTTTTTTTTTCTCAATGTATATCAAGACTGTAGAGTAAAAAGCAACAAAATGACTCTGAAAGTTTTTATTGTCTTTTTCCTCTCTTCTCTCCTTGTTTCCAAAGAGACCAAGCTAAAACATTTCTAAAAAAGGCAACACCAGTTTTAATTTAAGATTTTAAAAAACCCAACTCAATACCATCATAATTTTCTTCTCAGTTCTGTTGTACAACTCTGACATTGTTTAATTAAAGAAACTAGAGTACTACATTGTTATCTTAATGATCAGAGAAAGTGTCCATTTTTTTTTCTTTTTTAAAAAAATCTATACTTTTTTTCAAGAAAAATGTGCACTAATTTAGGCAGGGAATTTGATACACGGAGGAAATGCATAGGGATCTTGAGGGGAAATGAGCCAGGCACTTGGATTAGCAAAGTCTAGAAATCTGTAGTGTGGGAAAACTAACAAGCAAAGAAAAACACATGCTCCAAATATTTTGCAAGTTTAAGAGCCAATTGTTGACTGTGAAGGAACTCAGTCCTGGTAAATCTCCAAGCTCCTCTGATTTCTACTTCTTCAGATTTAAAAAAAAAAAAAAAAAAAGAAAGAAAAGAAAAGAAAAACCCAGTTGATGAACTTAAAACCTTGCATACTACATTTTCCACTTCTAATTATTAATTTTAACTAAAAATTCATAAGAATTTTCTGTTTCTATGCTGCATTCTACTTGTGTGCCTTTCCTTATAAATAGAGATATGTTTATATTATCATCGTGGGAATTACTTGTGGCTTCCACATACCTAACTCTTCATTTTTGTTGTCTAGAGAACCAACTGATCCCATTAGTTTTACTGGAAGACAGAAAGTTCTGTGCCTGGGAGAGAGGAAAACAGCACAAGTTCATCTGAGGCATCAGCCAGCATCTCCATCATGCTGGGTCTCCTGTTTGTTCCCAGACACATGCTCCATCCTTCTCCTTTGTAGAGATAATATGGAATAGCCTGTTCTTCTGACTTCAGTCAACTGGAGAGGACTAGAAAAATAGCAGAGAGGCAGGAGAATGAGATACGAGATTTAAGTCCCTTTTCCCTATCCTGGAGGCTCACTGGAGGATTTCCTACATCTTTTGGTCAAAGAGGTTATAGCTAAGGCCAGGACACTCCTTCTCCATATAATTCTCTCCCTCCCTCTCTCTCTATCTTCTTCTCCCCTCCTCCCTCCCTCCATATCTCCCTCTCTCTCCCTCTCCTTCTCCTTCTCCCTCTCCCTCTTCCTCTTTTTCTGAACTGACTTGAAATCCTTACACTATCTGGCTTAACTTCCTTACATCTAATTTGTACTTTTGAAAAGAGTCTTGTTAATTCTGCCTGTAATTACTCACTTTGAGTTTAGCATTTTCTTACTGCCATGCTGATAATTTATATTCAGTTCTCCTTTTATCTCTTGCCTAACTTACCAGCCACTGTCACTTTTCTCACTTCAACTGGGTGGATGATTTATTTAGAAAAAGTAATCTCTCTCTTTTCTGTCTATGGATCCGCAGCACTTTTTCCTTATGCCACTGACATCGCTTTCACTGAAGTCACTACTTGGCGACTGCAAGGGTAAATCTCTAGAAGGAGTGTTCCTTGTACTATTTGTTGTCTTCAGAGTACTGGAGAACATTATTATCATTCCTTCTTTTTCAAATATTTGCATCTGCTGTACCACTTTCTTTTACCTACTTACAAACTCTTATTGGTACCCGTGATTTAACTGAGTCTGCCCACAAGTTTCTGCATTTACTAATTCTAATCCTAAGGAAACTATCAGAACTATCAAAAAATACTGCCCCAGTGTTTTTTCCTAGGGAACCTCAAGTAAGACACTAGGAAGTCAAAATCAGGCTAGTGAGTTGATTTATCTTATCTCCTTCCTCCCAGAGGCGAAACAGTCCACATATTGTCTGCTCTAGATGATCATTCTTTCTTTATAGTCCTTCCACCTTAGGTATTTTTCTACTAATAGTCTCCCAGATTCCGGCTTTTTTTTCCCACCATATTTTCTGAATTCTACTAACAAAATTATTTTAACTAATCATTACCTCACTGTCCAGCTAAATTCCATCAAACCCCTAAATGATATTGATTTTTTTACAGTTGAACTCCTACCTAAATTGGCTTTCTTATTACTATCAGTACTGTTTTTGTGGCTGGTGCTCCTAGTACCATTGTCACTCCTAGTACCACTACTACTCACATGCGTACATATCTACTGGAATTCAGGAAAAAAAAAGTCCTATAATACTTTTTTTTTTTTTTTTTTTTTAGGTTTTTTGAGACAGGGTCTCGCTTTGTAGTTCAGGCTGGCCCTGAGCTCAGCCTCAAACTCATATCACAGCAATCCTCATGCCTCTGCCTCCCAACTGTTGGGATTACAGGCTTGAGCCACCACGCCCGGCACTGTGGTATGTGGTACTGGTTGCTGCTGGGCGTGAGTCTCCACACCCAGTATTGTATGTGGTTACTGGGGAATCAAACCCAGGCCCTTGTACTTGCAAGACAGGAGCCGGAACCCCTGAGCTAACTCCCCGGCCCAAGTCCTATAATACTTTTAAAAATTAGTATATACTGGTTTGTGCACCATTGTCCTGGAGTGTCTCCATACACTACTCTTTAGTGATATTTCTCAGATATTTCCTCTGAATTAGTTTTCAAACTTCAGTGTGAGCATCTTGTGAAAATATGGTTTTGATTTGGCATGCTGGGGCTACCACATGGATGACTGTCTACATCTGCCTTTGGAGTGGCAAGGCTGGTGTTAACCCTACTCGTTTGTAAGAAACCAGATATGAAGAATATTTCACTGTTCATTATTCATTTTATAGTGGCAGCAGTCTATATGGCCACTTTATGCCCACTACCCTATATAACAACAGCAAATAAGCAACTGAATGTGCTAGTCATGCAAACAAAACTCAAAACCAAACACAATGAAAAAACACACCACCAAGCCAGACCACGAGGGTGTGGCTGCAATCTGCTGGAGGTAAGATCAGGAGTGGCAGTCAGAAGAAGTACCTTTCCATGTCTTTTCCTATAATTAATGGCCATTATCTTTAAATATCATAATTAGAAAATAAGTAAAGTTAAAAAAAAGGTAAGAACTGAAGCTTTGGGAAATGCAATTAATTTCATGTAACAGAAATATCTATATCGTTAACAAATAAAAATAATCATTTTTATTCAAAAGAGTATTATTTATAAAAGTTAGACAAGTGGTAGAATAAACCTGCTCTCAGTGAATAACAGATTATTCTCAGTGAATTCATCTTCTAGTGATAATACAGTAAGTCTAGAGTGTACAGCACAGCAATAACTTCTAACCTCTCCATATTTCTTATCTGACATTTTTTTTCTTAAATCTTTATTGGTACCTTATGAATACACATCATTATCGCATTCAACATTGAGGGTTTGTACCAGAATATGACACGACTTGATTCTCTTTTTTCCCTTTTCCCCCAGTGTACAACCCCCCATTCCCTATATACATAATTTGTTCCCTTTTTTCTTCATTATTACCACATTCATTTTCCCCTCATTATTTACCCCTTCACTCTCCTCCCTTTTAAGTATTTTCTATTTCACAATATCAGCTATACATACTACAAATCATTTACAACTTTATTTTCTCATACCAGAGAAACAAGATGATATGTACACATCTGTGACCTGTTTATTTCACTTATGAGGATGTCCTCAAGGTACATCCATTTGAGTATGAATGACTCAAAAAAAATAGTCTTTCTGAGGCTAGGAGGACAGAAAAGGTTGTTTTCTAAACAAGTTTCCTCTGCTGCCTAAAGGTGGAGGTCTGGGGCTCAGAGACTGAGACTAACAGAGATGTTGATTGTCTGAGTCCTAAGTTTCTCTCAAGTAGGGGTCCAGTTAGAAGGACCTTTCCTGCAGGACAGCCCTGGCCCCCCTCCTGTTACTGCCATCAACTCTTCCATAGGACCCTAAAATGCCTAAGAAAGAGCAGCCTTCACCCTGACAAGGGAAGATTTCCTAGACATTCTTTTCATCATAGTTACACACTGGTTGCATGTGAGTCTTCAGCATTACTTTTTAAAGTTACAGCACTATATATACATAATATATGTCATATAGATAGACAGACAGATAGATAGATTTAAAACTACACTTTTCTCTACCACCGAGGTAGTTTTTTTCAGGTTTGTAAGAATACACATATGTTAACTACCCTACCATTCCCATCTCTATTCACCAAAACCCCAAAAGATAAACATCTCAGCTGGTAACGTGAAATGAGACACCTCCAGAGAGCAGGACACATCTTAAAGTGACAAGGAAAAGAGTACACATTTGGGTTCAAGGACTAATAGATCCTTCGAACTTCTCTGCTCCTAGTTTCCACTCCTTCCATCAGTCATGATTTATGTATGAAGATTTTTTAACTTTTTGGATTTATTTCTACTGTAATTTATTCTAGCTTTTTTTCTCTGCTTCTCTTTATCCTGCTGAAATTTTTGTTGTTGATATGCATCTTTATTTATCTTTCTCTCTTCATTTAGTAATTATAAATTCCATTTTACCCTGTCCCACCAATTCTTTAGCTTTAGGAAATTTTCCAACTTTGTAGCTTTCAGAGATTTATCTTATGTTTTTGTAAATGTGGCAACGCATTTTGCTTTTTAAAATTGTTACTGTAAAAAATAATAATAATAAAATAAATAAATAAATTGTTACTGTATGTACCATGTGTTATGGTTCTTCCTTCATAAGAGATCTTTCTCTTTACCAAGCTATAATATTAGCACAAATGAAAAACTTCACTCTGTCTTCTATGTCTTCTTATCTTCCCCTTCAAGAAAATTGGTTTTATAATAAAGAAGACAGCTTCCAGTGAGGGGTAATGACAAATGTTGATGAAAGGAGAAACTCACGTCTCTCTTCTGACTATTCATGCTGATATCAATCACCTAAATGTATACACAGTCTCTGGAACAAGTTATATTTAGCTTCTGCTGATGGATTTGGATGCACCACCTTCTTTACACTCTGATTCTCTATGGCCAGTAAAAATAATGCTATTTTTAACATTATTTTTTAAATTATCCATCTCTCAAACACACTGATTTGAATAAGATGGCAAATGATTGCATATATTTAAAATTACCCCTCCTAAGTCAGCCTCTCCCCTTCCCCTCCTTGTTTACCTAATGGTTTTTCTGCAAGCTGTGTTCGCAGGCTGGGTTATGCAGCTAGACAAAGTGGGTTGACCACTAACATCCCCAACTTCTGTGCCTGATAAAACTTTATTTCAAAGAAGAGGTAGGATGGGGGGCCCACATCTCAAAGTCCATTTGGAGGCAAATGTAGTCAAGTATCAAATGGGTGCGGTTCCTCATTCTCTTTCCCCTATTTACAAACATTACATCATCCTGAGGTCCCCAGTCACTGCTTAAAAGAATCAGTCTAGACTATAACAGATGCAGAAAGCAAACATTTGCTATCCTTTCACTGAAATTTAGGAGCTGCTGCCAGGGTCTCACTGCTAGGTATGGAAGTGTCAGCTGGGCAAAGCAATGGGGTGACCAAGCCAAGGGGCTAGGATGAGAAATAAGTAAAGACAGGACAGTGGGACTTGGAAGGGATCATCAGTCAATACCGAATGAATGCCACCTTTATTTAACAGCCTTCTTTTATGCATTTCTTAAGTACTGTCCTTGAGCCGACTAGCTTCGTTGACATGTACAGAAAAGAAAAAAGTTAGTGAAAGAACTGGTGGGTGGGGTGCGCTGACAATATTCTTAATTAAATCTGGCATGAGGGTGTGTAAAGGTTCTTAGTTTCACCTGGCATGAGGGTGTGTAAAGGTTCTTAGTTTCACCTGGAATGAGGGTGTGTCAAGGTTCTTAGTTTAATCTGGAATGAGGGTGTGTCAAGGTTCTTAGTTTAACCTGGCAAGGACAGTAATTATTCTTGAGGGAGGTAGACAATGTTAGGCTCTGATCCAGAAATCAGGCCAACTTTTTCTCTCCTGCATGGGCAGCCATGACACTGTAGGAAACGGCTTCCAACAAGCTGCTTATGGTCAGAGGCCTCATCTAGTCTATACAGTGGCACCTGCTTTTAGCAGGACTATGGTGCTTAAATCTTCCTCATTTATTGTTATTAATGAATTTGTTGGAGTGAAAGGTCTCGCTAAGTCTCTCAGCTTGGGCTAGAACTTGTGACTATCTTGGCACAGCTTCCCAAAGGGTGGGATTAATACCCAACCCCAGTTGTTACTTTCATCATAAATATTTCCTTATAGTAGTTTTGATTGTGGAGGTACCCTGTGAGGTAAACATTTTGTATAGTTTTAGCCTTCAATCTTTCTTTTTATTCTTTTGGTGAATTTTCCTCAAGATAGCCATATATAAACATATATTATCAGAGGACGCCTGACTCAAAGTTAGTACTATTTTGATGTGGATGCCTACGAAATAGTTATTTACATTAACTTCATCCAGAATCATTAAGTTAATTAAATCATTGTCCATTGTGGTAATAAGGAAGGCCAATTTCATTATTATAAGTGGTTCTTAAAATGCTTTTAAATCCACAATCATTCATTATCTAAGGCATCACTCAAAACATGTACTAGTTTCTCTTTTCTTTATTTGATTACAATAAAATGAAAGGTATATAATAAATCAGGTTTAAAATAACTGACTTAATAAATATAATTGTAGTTCTTAGTGACTAGATCAAAATTAATTTCAACTTCAGATAAATATCTTACATGTTAGCCAGTTATTTCATGGTCATCTACGATTAGAATTTGTCTGAGATTTTTAAAGATGATAATGTAGTCCAGTAAGTTATTGGTGTAACTCTTCCCTCCAGGAACTATTGATATTTTAAAGAGGAACAAATGAAATATTTTCTGTTTCTGGACAAATGAGTATGCAACTGAAACTAAGTGTGAAACTCAACATTAAACTCCCTCCTCCAGAGTCATGATTACATGCTACCCTTCCTCGCCATTCTGTGCTGTTTGCAATGTCAGAATGAGTGAACATCTACATTGTTCCTTTCCAAGATACTAAGTGAATCTATGTGGACAGACATGTTATAATTGCTAAAAGTCATGTTTGTAACAGCAAAATACACCAGATTGTAAATATCATTTAAGAAATGATCTGTCAGGACTAATAATAATATTTCATCAAAACTCCATACATTGCCCATATAGAACATGTTCGCTATTAGAATTATATACAAACATAGGTTTGTAACTTGGTAAGTGAATATTTTAGAGCATAAATCATTGCATGTGGGCAATTGTGATGGTTTCTCTGCAAGCTTATTTAATGTTCACAACATTCAAATTGCTGTTTTATATGACTGCTCTGTGTCTGTGAACAGAGAAATTCTCCTGGGTGATGTGGCTAGTTAACCACAGAATGGAAATTTTAATATGACATCCAAAGTAGTACATTTTTACAAAAACATGCTGCTTAGTTTGCCAACCATTTGATACAGTTTTATTATAAATTGCTAATAGTATCTTTAATTCACATAGAATTTAAGTTCCTTTTGTCATGAGAAGAAAAGGGAAATACTATTGTTGTTAATGACAGTGTTCTGAAAGGCTTCTAATGTAACCTGATGCGAGAAAATAAATAAATAAGTCTACTTTTAAGGAGAACATCCTCTCCACAGGTGAGGCAGATCCCAACTCTGTCTACTGCTGTCCAGACAAGATGATCCTTCATCCTTGTTATTAATGCTAAAGGCATTTGAGATGAAGAGTCCTTGTTCTAGACACAGAGGGGACATCCCAGAATATGGGTCATGAGTAAAATAATAGTAGTAGCTTCACCTCATCTTGAAAACTGTTTGGAACCAAGCCAGGTATGCCATAGGGAGCCTCTGAGAAAATCTTCAACTTTTCTAATCTAGCTAGGCATCGTTTATTGAGATGCTGCTGTTTTGCAATGGGTGTAAAGACAAAAGTTGGTATGCTAAGACTGGCTGAATGGCAAAAAGAACTATTTACAGGTGCTTGGGAGAATTGCTTCATCTTTTTCAACTCCAGTTATTTTGTAGATTGATCAAAAATTTTGCAGCATAGTTACTTTAAATGTAGACACCACAGATACAGAGTTTTTCAGAAGACAGTATTAGTCCATACATACTGTAGCATCCAAGAGTTACACAATGCATGTTTTATAGGTTTAATTTTCATTTTTTCTTCAATATCTCAAATATCTGAAACGAAGGATCTATATACTTAAACAACATTTTCCCATGCCCATTTTAGCACATTAGGCTTAAAGGTAAAATTTTTGTTCATTTTTTTCTCCCTGCTGGGCCTCAATAAATCCAGTTTAGGCTACATTCACATGTAAAGCTCTGTTCTGGATGATAATATTCAAGACAGCTCAGTTGCCCCTTGCCCCCTTCCTCCCTTATTCAGCTTGGCCCCATATGCCTGAGGGACTCTGACACCATCAACAGTGGGATGCTAATTGGATAGCGAGTAAAGCAGAGAAGGGATTTTTTAAGACATAGAGAATAAACATTGTGATAATGGACAGATTTAACATGCAATTAATTCTTTAAATCCAATATTTTTACATTATTTCCATGACTCAGCCCAGATGAGGCTGAAAGCATCACCAGGACAATAGGCTGTTTGTAACTTTTTGACCTGGAAGATTCCTCATAACCTTACAGTGTGTGGAACACGGTCCAGTCATCTTGGGAAAAAGGCTAAAAATACCACAATATGTTTACAGCACTGGAAGGTCTTTAGAGCAAAGACATTGTAGAGTATTAATTGCATCTATTTTTCTTACATTCAGAGAAAAGGGTATGATTTCTGACCTAACATTTGTTTATTTGAACAATAGAAAATGAGCCTGTGCTTCTCCTCCTGGAACCTGTCTTGTTTGTGATGCACTTTGCATTTTCTACCACATTACATATCTCATCATAGATTAAAATGACAGCTGCTAACCATGCAAAAGCAATCTCCATTTTCAAAGAAAAAGGATGATTTTGATCCAGTTATAAAATGGAATAATAATTTAATTAACATCTAACTATCTGTCAGTCTGTTTTGAGGTTGTTTTGGAATTGGAGAGAATGAATGTACTTATTCAGCCATGGTAGGCAGGTGACATGGTCGCTAATGGTAACAGATATGCTGCTTCTTCACCAGTGTTAGCCACAGAAAATGCTGCTGCTGGTTTATTCAACCAGCCTAAAAGAGCAATAAGAAGATAAATGTACCTAATTCACTTACATGAGGAGACACGACCTGGGGCAGTAATGTTGTTTTCTATTAAGGTAATCTTGAAAGTGGATGGAAACCAGTTGGACAGTAATTTAATAAAAGCACAACACACAACTCAGAAATGACCAAATATATTTTCGTACTGAATAGAACATAGTCAAATGGTGACTTAAGCTTGTATTTAAGAAAATGATTTTCACAACCTAGAACCTTACAAACACTAATTCCAAGTTTGTTGAGAAGCATTTTCCAAAACAAGCAGAAAACCAGAACTCCTTTTTAGTAATTGCAACTCTGACATACATTCATGTACATGGTATATTATATATAACGTACTACAAATTCCTATAAGCATGTATTATATATGTATGTCTACACAAAATTACAGAATGCATATATATCATTTATATTACAAGTATATGTGGTATATGTGTTGCAGTATTACAGTATATAAGTGTATGTATCAAGTAGGTTTAAAAAATGTTGTTGCTTAAATAAAATATATTTTCAGCACAGTAACAGTTCACACTCCGAGACAGAAAATCTCTACATAGACTTGTGTTACTTTTTATCTTACTATGTATCTACAACAAGTCTTTGTCCTCTTGGACACAATGTGTCATCCTATACACTTAGTGTCTAATCACTGCTTGTCACAGGCTTCCGCCATGATGTGGCTCATCACAGGCACAAAACAGCAAAGCCAAGGGAACAGAGACCAGACCCTTTCCAACTGCAAGTCCAAAATCAAACTTTTGCTCTTTATAAGCTGTTATGTTGTGTATTTATTACAAGTCTTCTTCAGATTCAGTGAACAAATATTCTCCTTGTTGTCTAAGCAATTGTACTTGGCCACAAAGTTGTCCTATGGACATCTTTATGCATGATTTTTACCTTTTCTCTCTATAAATACATAAGTTTCCCTCAGTTTCATATAGTTAAACTCATGCTTTTACTTTCACTTAAGTGTTTTATAGACCCTTGGAAATCAAGTAAGTTTTCATGGTAGTTTACATCTACTTTTTCTATTTTCTTGAAATAACCTGATACACTCAGACTTGGCAATTTCCATTTTTAAATTATGAAATAATCCATTTAGTGAGCATAAATATGTATTCATTAAAAATAATTCAAATAATGCAGAAACATATGTAGTAAAATGTATTTCTATCCCATCCTACAATTATACTTTCTCTTTTACATAACTGGTGAGTTACACCATTCATCTCTCCCACCGTTCACACTGGCATGAGATCGATTTCTGCATACATCAATATCTAGTGCATTGTTAAATCTTACTGTAATATTTTTGAAAGACAATTTGAGCTGCAGTCAATGATCCTCATCTAAGTTAAAATAGCAAAATATTAATATGTGGAAAGAAAAACTAGATGCCCAGGTATGCCAGAGATCAAAACTGTGTGACATGTGCTCCTTCCACCTGTTTTGTGTTGTCACCTTTATACAGGTACAGGGGTTAGGAAATTCACAATTTTATAAAAAGGAAAACTGGTTTCCTGTCTTGTTGAGGTTATCTTGCAATTGGAGTAAATGTTCTTATGAAATCCTCATAGCAGATGACAGAAGCATTTTTTTCAAAATTTAAGAAAAAAGTTTAGAAGTTAATGGGCTGGGGATTTAGCTCAATGGTTCCGGTGCCTGTCTTGCAAGCTCAAGGGCCTGGGTTCGATCCCTGCTAACCACATACCATACTGGTGTGGAGACTCACATCCACCAGCAATCAGTACCACATACCACAGTGTTGAGAGTAGTGGCTCACACCTATAATCCCAGCACTCGGGAGGCAGAGGCAGAAGGATTGCTGTGATGTGAGTTGGAGGCTGAGCTCAGGGCCAGCCTGAACTACAAAAGCGAGACCCTGTCTCAAAAAAAAAAAAAAAAAAAAGAAGAAAAGAAAAGAAGTTAAGCAACACATGCAATGCCTGAAATTAAGTGCCAGAATTTGTATTTGAACTATGTCTTGTTTAACTGAAAATTCATTTTTTCCTACAGTATGTGGATGTCTTTGGCATTCTCCAGACTTCCATATTTTCATCTTTATGTTATACTTTGCTTTGCCCATTTCCAATTCATTTTGGCAAAGTTCTGTATCTCTTCCTTTGATTTACATAGCTGATACCTTTTTTCCAGACTTGTTAACCCTGATTATCTGCTCTAGTTTGTGCATTTTTCACTCTCTTGGAATAAATCCATTTTCCACATGCTCTCCTGAAGGTGTATCTACTTATCATTGTTTAAACGGGAGCTGGGCTCTACCACAAAAATAAACATGACAGAGTTTGCTTTCAAACTCAGTGACTACCATGAGGTTTAAAATAAAACTGACAGGATGTGAAACATCCACTAGTTACCTAACTAATCTTGATAACTGCAGATCATTTACCAATGAAGGCAGCGCTTCTGTTGAGCCTTACAGACAGAATAAAAGTTAGCAAGTGAAACAAGATAAGAGTGTTAGTATTCCTTTTGTGATTCATTACCAACACCGTAAGAATTGTTTTAGGGCCAGTGGGGGTGGTACATGCCTGTAATCCTAGCACCAAGGAGGCTGAGATAGGAAGATCACTGTGAGTTTGAGTCCAGACCCTGAAATATGTAGCAAAACCTTGTCTCGATATGATATCAATCATTTAATCAATCATCAATCAATACTTTAAAAATTATCATTCTCTGTCTACTTGATTTGAATGGAGCAATATGTTTGGAAGTGTCAAGAGCTAAAGTGACTGAAGACAGGAATGAGATCATGAAATCTTACACGCCATATAAAACAACTTTAATGTTATATTTAGCCTACACTGTATGTACAAAAAATATGAAATGATGCTGTTATGGGTTGAATTGTGCTTACAATGTCTAGTTTCTGGAAGTGCATAATGTGGCCCCTGAGATGTGTTTTTTATAGAAGTGATCAATTAAAGTGATGTCAGCAGGGGAGGCTATAGCTCATGTGTCTGATGTCCTTGTGGAAGGAGAAAATTTGGAGACAGACACACACACAGGGACAATGCTATGGGAAGATGAAGGCAGAAATCATGAGGAAGTCCCTCACACTGAAGCCTGAAGACATCAGTCAGAAAACAAGACAAATTTCTTCTGAAAAAATAACTTTCAGATAGATTAATTTTTTTCTGATTTGTAATACAGAAATGGAAGGTATGAAATTGCAATGAGGGAGAAAATGAAATGCATAAAAAGCCATCATGTATAGAAATGACTAACAGGTAACACTGTGCTGAGTTGAAGAAGGTAGCTTCAAAATGACTGAATTCCACTTCCCAAGGGAGAATTTCAGGGCAGAGATTAGGGGTCCTACCCACAGGGCTCCTTCAGAAAGCTTCCCTGTGAATCAGGTGGCTGATCAGACTTCTCAGGCCTCTTCTGATCTTCAGCTCAACAGAAGAAAAATGGAGGGATTAAATACACAGTTGAAAAACTCCCAAGAAGAGAATGATCAGTCTTGTTTTCAAGCAGTCCTTGCTTCACAATATTCTTCATATCATAAACTTCAGGGAACTATATGTCAATTGCTCCAGTGCAGCATGAATACACCCACAGCAAATGGTCAATACAAAACTGGGGGCAACAAATGAAGAATGGCTTTATTGTCTGCAATAGCATTTTCTGATTGGAAAGAAGCCCTAGGGAATTCATTACTGAGGATAAGTCCCACCCCTTGGAACTGCTGCTGCGCTCACTCATGATTATCAGATCCAACATTGCCAGGGAGTCCATTTGTTCCACTCAGCTGTAGAAAACACACGTGATTCATCAGGTAAAACTCTTTTTGTTTCTTGTGTATTTAGTAGCATATATAACAGTACACTGTATGCATTTGATTGTGACAGGGTGGCATGTCAAATAAGTTTTTCTGAAAACAGGCATAATATTTATTCATGAAACTAAGTTCTATAAGTAAGGAAAATGTCTATGAATTAATCCACATAAATTGTGATACTCAGTATCATTTTCTAACAAGTGAAATTAAATTCATCTGAAATATGTAATATTCTCAAATAGATATGTGAAATTTCAATAATGATTCATCATTGTAAAGCTGTCATATAACTGTTTCAAAAGGTGATGTTAATTTTCAATTTTTAATATCATAGTAATTGTATAAATCAACAGTTTTCAGTGTGGCATTTCTATCCATCAGGTATCATGCTGAGTTGAGAAAAGATAATTTCTGCTGTATAGTTCAAAGTGAAAATATATTTGTTTACTTTAAAGTAGATCATGTTATTGGAGGTTGCATATACATTTTTATTTCTATCTTCATTACTTTATTGAATAATTTCTGTTCTGACATGATATGATTAACACTGTGGTTTGGAGTAATGTTGACATATGCTTAATATATTATTTTTGTCATAAACTTCTTCATAGAATTTGATCAGGTCTATTATGAAAATTACTTACCTTCCCTGACAATTAACTAATGTACCGAACAACCAGAACCTCTGATCCTAAAGAAGCTTGTTACCAAGATTATTTAAAGCCAACCTTTCTTAAAATTCAGAGCTGTTTAACCTACATGGTCACAGAGGAAATGACTGCATGTCTCCCGGTCTAGTCATTAATTGAATGAAGAGGCAGCATGCTCCTCACAACAACCTCTAACACTAATGGATAAGCTAATTTTTTCCTTCCCTAAAGTGATTTCTTCTTTTAAATTAAAATCACTTGCATCTACTTAGTTAGTTGTTTTCTGACAGGGCAAAGGTCTTGAACATTAATACAAGAGACATTTAAGTTGTCATTGTGATATAAGATGAATAGGTCTTTCAGCTAAAGGAGTAAAAGGGCATCTCTTTGCACTGTTTTACTGAATATATGTATTAGTTTACAAGAAAGATAGTATTACTGCAAAATTTTATAAAGCTCTTTTTAATAGGTAATTCATCTTTGCTGATTCATGAATTTATCTTCATTTCCATGCTGTGTAGTAAAAATATTATCTACTCTGCATCATTGAAAAATTTCTATAAGTCTACATTGCCTCAACAAATTGTTTAATTGGTTTCTGAAAACAGAAAGAGAAAACTGCTACTTATTTTTAGTTAGCCCAGTTATGGAATGAGGAGAAATAGTTACGGAGAACTGACCTGGGCTTCATTTGTCTTATTCACCATTTAAAGTGATTTAGCAAACACTGAAAGCAAACTAACAAATGTGTTATTGTAATAGTGATAAATTTTATGTTGTTATTTGAAGAAAAATAGTATATGCAAATGTAACTGTGTTAATCAGTTTATAGTTTGAAGTGCAAATAAAATGAACTATGTGATAAATTTTGCATTTGTAGTTTTCTAAGTTTATCAGATGACTAAGGCAATAGATAACACTAAAACATACTCATCATCATCAATGTCTCCTATGTATTGTCATGTATGTGGAGAGTAATTGGATCATGGCATGTCATGTCAATCACTGGATTTATACATAGCAAAGTATGTTGTTAGGCAGCGGAGCCTGGAAGCAAGAGGTGACCTAGAGGGCGTATTCTCCTCTTTGCCTCCTCCGTTGTCTCTCTCTCCTTTTTATCCACCATGAAATGAGCAGAAATCCTTGGCCAAAATTTCCACCATGTCCTTCTCACTTTGGACTCAGCCAATCATACTCTGAATCATCTAAAAACATAAGCCAAAATAAAACTTCTATTCCTTTAAATTGTGGTTGTAGGATATAGGACAGAAAATGACTAGGACAGACATTAGGAATCACTTACCAGTCAGTCCTGTATCTAATTTAGCCAAGAATTTTTTTTCTCCAAAGAAAATGTCTATGCATTTTTGTAAACAATACAAGTGACAAAAAAACCCAGTTTTGTCTGAGTGACCCATCAAAAATGAGTATGACTCGTATTATGACTTGTATTTAGGCAACTCCCCAAAGCCTCATGTACTCATAGGTGGGGTTTTTTGGAGCTGGCTGTGTCTAGGGTGTGTGACACTGGAATTAAAAATGTGTGGTACTAAATTTGTCCAGTGTGTGTTTAGCATGGTTCTGGGTATGGATAATGGGAAGGCTCACCCTGAGTGTGGATAGCACTATCTACAAGGCTTATAATCTGGATGAGATAAAAGAGAAAGGAGGCCAGATTCTGTCATTTGCTGCCTGCTATCTTCTGCCTCCCAAACCCGTGGACCTTTTCCCCTTTGCCAGACTGTGCTGTTAGGAAGCCATCTGACTATGGTCTTTAACCTCTGCAAACCATGAGCAGAAATAAACTTTTTCCTCCTTTAACCTGGGTATTTTATCTCATCAACAAGAAAGTAACTAAGATGAAATGTTTTCCCCATTTTCCTTTAGCTCACTCAGCGCAGTTTTGAAAGGGCTCTGATTTGCATGTCTGTATATTTACAAATATTAGATATGCAGTAAGAATAATATGAAACAATATAAATAAGATAAGAAAATATAGTGAAATTTGTATTCAAATTTCAGTTTATAAAAAGTATTTCTACGCCAGCACTCTGGAAGTCTAAGGCAATACTACTGAAAGTTTTAGTTCAATTTAGGCGAATTTAGGTCTTAACTTAGGTTAATTTAGGTTTAGTTTAGGTCTTAACTTAGTAAGGCCTTGTCTCAAAACAAAAAATAAAAGGACCTAAAATGTAGTCCAATGTGAAGATTGTGGGTTCAAACCCCAGTGCCACAGGTATTACTACTAATAGTAGTAGTAAGAAAATAAACTCTATGAACTTCTTTTTCACATTTCAGTAATTATAATTTTACATCAAAATCTGAATAATTCAAAAAGTCTTCAAAATAATATTTTCCAGTATACAAGAAAAAAATCCTAGTATTTAAACAAAAAGCAGAACACTAGTCATCAAAATTAATAACCGGACTCTCAATATTGTATTTCATTCTCTATAAAGTTCTTTCGATCTTAACAATTTACACAAGTCTACCTTCCATACCAAAATGGTTAAATTTAGCTGTCTCACGAATTTCTTATTCTATATAATTTCGAGACCTGCATGTAGATGTAGTGACTCAAGTTAAAAATTTATCAGATTTTTTTTTTTTTTTTTTTTGAGACAGGGTCTCACTTTGTAGTTCAGACTGGCTCCGTGTTCACTATGTAGCCCAGGTCAGCCTCAAACTCACAGCAATGCTCCTGCCTTTCTCTCTCAAGTGCTGGGATGACAGGCTTGAACCACCACACCCACACTTTGGTGTGTGGTACCCATTGCTGGTGGGCATGAGTCATCATGCTTGGTGTTGTTGTATGTGGTTAACAGAGATGGAACTTGAGACCTTAGCTTGAAAGGCAAGTGCAGGAACCACCAACCGAATCCCTGGCCTTGTGTTTTCATTTTTGTCACTCTCTTGGACAAGTATGAAATATATTTTCAGTGAGAACTTAAAAAGGAATAAAATGATGAGGTCAAGCAAAAATATCTTCTTTAGATATATAGTACCAACATTGACAACTGCCTTGTCAATGTCTCACATTTGTACATTCTATAATTATGACTTTTATTCTCCATGAAATGTATACACATACACACACATGTATACAGTACATCAAATAGTACACTGTTATCATTTTCTGTTGTATCTATATAAAATAAGGTGGCTTATTTTAATTTGACTGAATAAAGTATCCAAAGTTACTATTTTTTGCTAACAAATAGAGCCCAAAAATGCAATGGTGTTTTAGACAAAATTTATTTGCTAGTTTTAACATGAAACTGTAACTCACACAGAAAGTCAAAGTAGCAATTGAACAAATAAATATTGGATGATCAATTTAGTGATAAAATAAAAGAAGCAACCCACTTCTTATAAAGGCTCAAACCCTTCTCAAGCAATTCTGCTTCCTAAAGTTGTTCAGTATAAGCTAAAATTAAAACCAGAGATGTATGAAAAAAGTACTCATCTTTTTTTTCCTAAATTACACGTGGGTAGTCAGGTTTAGAATGTTAACATCAACATTAATAATTTTAATAAGATGTTTTGATTCCAGTAGTACAGG
>PVIR01029143.1:0-21345 GCA_004026965.1 Petromus typicus | reverse complement strand
TTTTTGGAGACAGGGTCTTGCTTTTGTGGTTCAGGCTGGCCCTGAGCTCAGCCTCCAACTCACATCACAATCCTCCTGCCTCTGCCTCCCGAGTGCTGGGATGACAGGCGTGAGCCACCACGCCCGGCACTGTGGTATGTGGTACTGGTTGCTGCTGGGTGTGGGTCTCCACACCCAGTATTGTTATGTGGTTACCGGGAATCGAACCCGGGTCCTTGCACTTGCGAGACAGGTGCCGGAACCACTGAGCTAACTTCCCGACCCAAGCTATCTCATTTTTAACAAAAGAGCCAAATGCCCTCATTGGAGCAAGGATAGCCTATTTAACAAATGGTGCTGGAAAAACTGGACTTTAACCTGCCAAAGTCTAAAGCTAGACCTAGCTCTTTCTCCTTGTACCAAAATGAAATCAAAGTGGATAAGGGACCTAAATATTAAAACAGACACACTAAACCTGCTACAAAACAGGTTAGGTAAAACTCTTGAAGACATTGGTTTAGGGAAAGATTTCAAGGACAAATCCTCCATAGCACAAGAACTGGTAGAAGAAATTGATAAATGGGATCTCATCCTATTGAGAGATTTCTGCACAGCAAAAGAAACCACCAGCAAAGGGAAAAGGCAACCAACAATATGGGAAAGAATCTTTACCAGCCATTGTCAGACTATAAGGGCTACTATCTTGAATATATAAAGAGCTTATAATCAATCCACCCAAATTTAAAGACCTAATTCAGAAATGGGCTTCTGAATTAAACATACACTTTTCAGAGGAAGAAATAAAAGCAGCTAAGAAACATATGAAGAAATGTTCAATATCACTAGTCATTTGAGAGATGCAAATGAAAACAACATTAAGATTTCATCTCACTCCACAAAGAATGGCTGCTATCTCAGAATCAGCCAGCAACAAATGTTGGTGAGGCTGGGGAGAAGGAGGAACCTTTCTCCACTGTTGGTACAACCCCTGTGAGGATCAGTTTGGATATTCCTCAAAAAGCTAGGATTGGAGGTCCCATTGGACCCAGCCATTGCTCTGCTAGGTATATACACAAAAGAATTAAAAGACTCATATCACAGTGACATATGTGCACCCGTGTTTATAGCAGCTCAGTTTGTGATTGCTAAATCTTGGAAACAACCCAAATGTCCATCAACTGGAGACTGGGTTAAAAAGTTGTGGTTCTTCTACACAATGGAGTATTACTCTGCCATAAAAATGATAAGTTTAAATCATTTATACTTAAATGGATGTACCTTGAGGACATCCTCATAAGTGAAATAAATAGGTCACAGATGTGTAAATATCGCACCTTTTCTCTGGTATGAGAAAATAAAGATATAAATTAGTTCTAGAATGTATGTTACATATTGTGAAATAGAAAGTACGCAAAGCGAAATGGGGTGAAGGGAGGAAAATAATGAGATTATAACAAAAAAGAAAAGAAACAAAGTTTATGTATATGGGGGGGTGGTAGGATGGGTAGGGCTATGGGAAAAAAATGAGAATTAAGTTGTGTCATATACTGGTACAAATTCTCATTGTTGAGTGCAATCATGATGTGTATATGTAATGTACCAATAAAGATTTAAAAACAAACAAACAAGAAAACAAACACACTTTACACCCAGCTGTAAGGTGAATGTACTGCATCACCATATGCTGTGCTGCCATCAGCCCCAAAGCAACAGGGCCAACCAATCAAGGACTGAAACCTCCAAAATTGTGAGCTAAATAAACCTTTGTTCTTTTTAGGTTATTATTTCAGCTGTTTTGTCATAGCAACAGAAAACTGACCAGCATGGATTATATGGTAAAATTATACTTAATTTTGTGAAAAATGCAGTGTTTTCCATCATGGCTGTAGCATTTTGTGTTCCTACTGTGGACGTGATAGGTACTTATTCAGTATCCTCACAAGTATTGGTTTAAGAATTTACACTTTTTTTTTTAGGGTTTTTTGAGACAGGATCTCGCATTGTGGTTCAGGCTTGCCCTGAGCTCAGCCTCCAACTCACATCACAGCAATACTCCTGCCTCTGCCTCCTGAGTGCTGGGATTACAGGCGTGAGCCATCATGCCCGACACTGTGGTATGTGGTACTGATTGCTGCTGGGGTGAGTCTCCACAGCCAATATTGTTATGTGGTTACCGGGGATCAACCTGGGCCCTTGCGCTTGCAAAACAGGCACCAGAACCACCTAGCTGTATCCCCGGCCCAAGAATTTACACTTTCTAATAGATATCAAATCATATACCAGTGGTTTGGCTTTGGGTTTTTTGGTTGGTTTGTTTGTTTTTGTGTTTTTTCTTTGAGACAGGGTCTTACTATGCCAATCAGGCTGTCCTTGAACTCACTGTGTAGTGCTCAGGCTGGCCTCAGACTCACCATGACCCTTCTGCCTCAGCCTCCTAAGTGCTTGGATTACAGATGTGTGCTACCATGCCCAGCATTTCATGATAGTTTAACATCCATTTTATTGAAAAATAATGACATTGTGCATAGGCTCATTTACTCACCTCTGTATCTTCACTGATGAAATGTTGATTATAATCTTTTTCTGAGTTTTTAACTAGCGTGTCTTGCTATCAACTTTTGAGAGTTTCCTATGTATTATACACACAGGTACTTTGTTAGATACATAATCTGTAAATACAGTGGTCTGGCTTATCTCTTAATTCTCTTAGCAATATCTTTTGAGGAGAAAGAAAGGCTTTAATTTAAATGAAGTAAACTTTCATGAGTTTATTCTTTTGTTTTGTTTTGTTGTTTTGTTTTAAAAGAGTCTTCCTACCTGTCCCAGGCTGGCCTCAAACCTTTGGTCCTCCTGCCTCAGTCTCTCATGTGTTGGGATTATAGACATGTACCCTACATCCAAACCTCAGTTTATTCTTTTATGGTTCATGCTTCTAAGGTCACAGCTATGAACCTTCTGAAAGTCCAAGATACCAAGATTTTCTTGTAGATGTCTTTATATATTAATATTTACATTGATGTATTTAGGATGATTTTTATTATTATTACAAATGGCAGATTGACCTATGTATTAGATTGTTCTATTCCTCTTTATCTCTGGAAATGTTCATTTTTTTCTGTAGTCTGACTTGTCTTATAGTAACATGGCCACTCCAGCCCTGTGATTTATATAATTAGTATTTTCATGGTATATCTGGTTCTGTAATTTTATTTTTAACCTCTCTAGTTTATTATGTACAACATAGTTTTCTTTTAGGTGGCAAATACTTGGAGTTTGCAGTTTATTTCTCTTAAATATGTTTGGCAGTCTCTGTTTTTGTTTGTTTGTTTGTTTGTTTGTTTGGGTTTTTTAGCTTTTTGAGACAGGGTTTTGCTTTGTAGTTCAGGCTGTCCCTGACTTCACTATGTAGCCCAGGCCAGCCTCAAACTCACATCAATCCTCCTACCTCTGCCACCCACCCCCTGCTGAGTGTTAGGATTACAGGTGTCAGCCACCACACCTCGCACTGTGGTATGTGGTTACTGGGGATCGAACTCAGGACCTTGCACTTGTCAGACAGACGCTGGAACCACTAAGCTAAATTTCTGGCCCAAAACATCATTTCTTTATGGTGAAAATTTTCAAACTCCTTTCTTTTAGCTTTTTGGATGTCTGGTATTTATAGTTGCCTATAATCACTCTACTGTGCAACAGTACTCCTGAGTTTCTTGCTCCTGTGTCCTGTATAATTTTAAAGAATTTCATAGAATACTAAGCCATTGTACTTGCTCAAATTTCTGCTGTTTTGTTGTTTTTCTTTCCTCTCTTAGATTTCAGTTTCTCTTCAGTATCCTTTATCTTCTGTCTGAAGAACTTCCTATAGCTCATCTTTCAGACCAGATCTTACAACAAAGTGTGAGATTTATTTTGCATCAATATAGAAAGATATTTGCATTGGATGTAGAAATCTTGGCTTGAAAATTCTTTTATTTCAGCATTTAAAAGCAAGTATACATTTTCACATGGTTTCTGACCTTCCTGGCCTTTGATGAGAAACCCTTATCACCCGAAAAGATTTTCTTTTATGTTTGATCAATTCTTGTTTTTTGATATAGCTAATAAGGCCTCATATCTATATCTTTTGCTCTTTGACAAATTGTTTTGCTCTATTAAAGTATAATCAGCTAACTTTTCTATTTTTGAGGAAAAATTTTTTTTTGGCAATTATCTTAAGTTGCAATACCTGCTTCAGTATTAAGTCTTAGTACCTTAAATGTTAAGTAGTACTTATCATCCCAATCCAATTTTCCTGCCTTTATATAGGTTCCAAATTTCATATAATGTAAACATGGGTTAAATTGTACTATCTAGTTCTCCCTCCCATTAAATCAGTGCTACCTTTGTCAGTACTGGGATAAAACTCAGGGCCTTGCACTTACCAGGCAGCCACAGTACCACTGACCCACATCCCTGGCCCTGAAATCAAGCTCTAAAATAAGCTTGACTTGAATAAAATGCTTCTTACAGTTTCTAAATCTAAACAACAATGCATAATTCAATTTTGGACAGTAGGTACCTAAAAGCAGTTCTCTAAAACTTAACCGTCCAGGAGGATACTTCTTATTCCTACAGTAAATTCTAGTCCATGCTGTTTCTCCTCCAGGGCCAGTAACCCAGTCTTTCCTGTTGGCATCTGGGAAAGGGGGTGCTGAATTGTGCATGGGGCACATTGCATATATATTTGGTGTTGCAGACAGTGGTGACCTTCAAAGATGTGCTCGTGGACTTCACCAGGGAAGAGTGGAAGCTGCTAGATGCCACTCAGCAGGTCATGTACAAAGACGTGATGTTGGAGAATTATAAGAACCTGATTTCCTTGGGTAAGACTAACCTTTGCTTTTGCAGCTGTGCTTACTGTGGAACTTTGACTCTTCATGCCTCAGAAGGTATAGATCTTGAATATATTAGAGTATAGGCATGGGGTTCAGTGATCTTTCTTTGGGCACAGAGCAGGGTTTTGGTACTCTGCTTTTGTGGAAAATTATTTTAATGTATATTTATATTTTTTAAAATGTGTGTTTCTTTTTGTTATTGTGTATCCTCCCTATCCTGTGAAGAGACTGGGATGAGTTGTATCTTGCCTGGAACTTCTCCTTCTCTTAACTATGGTCTTTCATTGTGAGCAGGGCATCAGCTTCCTAAGCCAGAAGTGATCCTTCGGCTGGAGAAAGGGGAAGAGCCTTGGCTGATGGAGAAATCAATTTACTACAGGGCACATCCAGGTGAGACCAGACAGGAGCTGTCTCAGGGGATGGCTCAGCTGCTTGTTTCTGAGAGAGGGCAGAGATTATCTACCTTCTATTTCTGGGTCTGAAGTCTCTTTTCTGCACTCCTGTTACACTTACATGTGCAGAGACAGGTATACTTTATTTCATTAAAATTGTCTTTTTATTGTTATGCTGTGTTTTAGCACTTTTTCCCCCCTGATTATTATTACCATGCACTCTAGCATCCCCACTTTTATTTATGACAGTCTTTCTGCTTTATAAGAAATTCATTTCTGGGGCCGGGGAGTTAGCTCAGTGGTTCCGGCGCCTGTCTCGCAAGCGCAAGGGCCCGGGTTCGATTCCCTGGTAACCACATAACAATACTGGGAGTGGAGACCCACACCCAGCAGCAACCAGTACCACATACCACAGTGCCAGGCGTGGTGCCTCACGCCTGTAATCCCAGCACTCGGGAGGCAGAGGCAGGAGGATTGTGATGTGAGTTGGAGGCTGAGCTCAGGGCCAGCCTGAACCACAAAGCGAGACCCTGTCTCAAAAAACCTAAAAAAAAAAAAAAAAGAAATTCACTTCTGGTGTTGTCTCTTTTCTTTTTCATGTAGCCCTTTCCCATAGCTCAGTTCATCTCTGGAAGCTGAGCAGCAGGAACTGTATCTCTTGTCCTGTTCTTTGTAAAAGTGTAACAGAGGGCTGAGGATTTAGCTCAGTGGTTCCAGTTCCTGTCTTGCAAGCGCAAGGGCCTGGGTTCGATTCTCCAGTAACCACATACAATACTGGGTGCGGAGACTCACGCCCAGCACAGCAGCAATCAGTACCACATACCACAGTGCTGGGCGTGGTGGCTCACTCTGATAATCCCAGCACTCAGGAGGCAGAGGCAGGAAGGACTGCTGTGATGTGAGTTTGAGGCTGAGCTCAGGGCCAGCCTGAACCACAAAGTGATACCCTGTCTCAAAAAAAACAACAAAACAAAAGAAAAACAAAAACCTGTAACAAAGCGCTTGCAGGTTCCTGTTGGAGGAACTGTCCTGTTCTAGAATTATAACTCAAAAATACCTGCTTTTCCCGGTATAGATCTTCATTTAGTCTTTTTCATTTATTTCTTTTTAATATTATCATTCCTAAAAATATTTCAAGTTCCATGTGTATATCTATGTTTCCACATAGATTTTGGGGGAAAGTCAACCTTCTAGGTTAAAAAGTAGGAAGTCATCTCTCAGTTTCTGCTCCTTTTTTCTCTCTAAGCTGTCTTCACCTTTGTTTCCCCACTCAGGCCCCAGAGCATTCTCAGAATCTTAGAAGTTATTGTCTGAATCATACTGCAGATAATCCACGCACTGCTGGGTGGAATGGCCAGAATCTGTGCAAGTAACCCCATGTATGTTCACATGGGCTATGTAGTTTCCCAGCCGAATGTGGTCTGGTCATCTTGGAATAATCTGCCATCGTTTCTTTCTGTCTCTCTAGAACCTAACAGGCTCAGTGTCAGGCATTTCCCTGCATCTCTAATCCTCCCAGTTTTACTTTCCCTTGAGTGTATCCTCAGGTTCTCTCTCAGTGATGCCTCTAATGACATCAAATATAGACATTTCCTTTTCTGACCTTGTCTAATTTGTCTCTATTTTGAAATGTCAGAAAACATTTTAACATTTGACTTATAAGCGTTTGTATTAAAATTTTTTCTTGAGGGAAAGTCTTTCATTATATTAATTAGATCTTTCAACTTCTTTGGAGGAAAGACTGTTTTATTTTTGTTTCTTTTTCCTTACTTATTTTTCCTATTTTTGTATTCTACTCATTCCCAGATGCCAAATGACAAGTCTATAAAAATAACAGTTAAGTAGATCCAGCAATTTATATTTTTATTGAGGCTTTATGATCAAAAGACATAATGGAACCCCATGTGTTTATATGCATTGAATTTAAAGAAATCTACAGGGTCCTGTGAACTTCATTATCTAATGAACAGGATGAAGACAATGAGTTGATTGATGGGCATGGCAGAGTTTGACAATAAGACATCTGTGTTTTATGATAAACGGAGGATTTTTTGGATTCCACTGAAGGAAAGCACCCACTTATGCCTCCAGCAGTTGCACAGCCTCTCCTTATCACTGTTGTCATTTTAAGTCTTCTACTTGGCATTTGTACCTTGAAAAAATTCTCTATGAGAGTCTCTGTTCCTTTGGACAGAAGAAAAAAGGGGAAAAAGATCTTTTCTTTTTTTTTTAGGTTTTTTGAGACAGGGTCTCGCTTTGTAGTTCAGGCTGGCCCTGAGCTCAGCCTCTAATTCACATCACAGCAATCCTCCTGCCTCTGCCTCCCGAGTGCTGAGATTACAGGCGTGAGCCACCACGCCCAGCCCTGTGGTGTGTGGTGCTGATTGCTGCTGGGCCTGTTGTTATGTGGTTACCGGGGAATTGAACCTGGGTCCTTGGTGCTTGCAAGACAGGCACTGGAACCACTGTGCCAAATCCCCAGTCCCAAAAAAGATCTTTTCTTAACAGATATCATCAGGGTAATGTAGAAAAAGGAACTGAGAGAGTTGAGAATGAAAATTAGCACTGCTGGAGTGTTGTACAAAAAAGTCAGACAAATCTGGCCTGTCACAGAGCTTATCATAATTAGTTTCTAAGAATTTCCATATTAAAGATATTGCACATCTCTGCTCTCAAAATCTCAAGTCCAAAATACTATAAAATCTGAAAATGTTAGAGGATGGTTATGATGCCACAAGTGGAACAGTCCATGCTTGACTTCATGTGACATGTCAGAGTCTAAATGAAGGTGCACAACACACATTTTTTTCAGTCTCAAGGGAAAAAGAAGATCCAGCCCCCTTTAGTAGAGATGTGTGCTTTCTGTGTACACCAATGGCAGTGTTGCATTTATTTCCTGGAGAGATATAGAGGAGCATCTGCCTCCAATCTGAGAAGGTGTTGACAGTCCAAAAAATGAATCACATAGGTCCGGTTTGGCAAGTCATTGAGTTCATCAGAGATGACTTACAAAGCCGCGGTGTAATTTCAGGTTGAAGCAATACTAAATCTTCTAACTTTCCTATGCTGAAAAGATAGCATTATAGAGCACTGATTAAGTCAGCAAAAGCAGAGGGAAAAGCAAGAAGTGTCCTTGGGGAAAATTATCTACACTCTGCTCCTGTCTTGGTTTTAGCAAGAAACTCTGTCAAGATTAATAAGCACTGTCTATTGGCGCTGGTGAATACCCTTGTGCTGCAGTCTGGTATACTGTTTCAGCCACTGTGGGGGCCCAGAGGCCCTTGAACAGATATGTACTTTGTAGTATTTTGGCTAGGGTGCAGAGCACAGTTTTCATTATAGCCACAGCTCGCCACATGGGTCCAGTATCTATGTAAGTATTTGTGTTTTGTGCTTATTTTCTGTTCAGTATAAAGATACTAAAAATGTCCAAAAAAACCAAGAAAAAAAAGCCTATAGATAATCCTGTGGCTGATAATGATAAGAAAAAGGGAAGTATTTGTGTTTATAACACAGAAAACCACTTAAACTGCTTAAGAAACTAGGTGGTAACATAAGCAATAAACATATTATATAAAAAATTGGTTTTGAAATGATCTGCAGAAACAAAAGGATATCCTGTTGAAACTCTGTGCTGAAAGTGGAGAATGGAAGTTAATGAAAAGTAGAAAAATCTAAAAATACATAAAGCTAAATATCAGGAGTCCCATAATATATCAAAAGGATGAATCAGCATCAGTGAACACATATTATTAAGGGGTTTGGATGGCTTAAAAGAATAAAAATTTACCCAAACTGATCATGAAGAAATGCATTAAAGAGCTTGTCGAGGTCATTGCTGATAAAAATCTGATGCCTGAATGAATCTGTAGTACTGATGAAAGAAGCATCATTTTTTTGGCATTGTTGCTACAGAAAGACACTGACTACAGCTGATGAAATGCCTATACAGGAATTAAGGTTCCAAAGACAGTAATTGCTTGGATAGGCTTATGGAAGTGTAAATCTGCTGTGACCGGCAAGAGTTTGAGTTTTCTTGTTTTAAAGGGATGGATTTCTTACAAGCTTATTGCTGTGTTAAAAAGCCTAGATTTATAGGAACATCTTTGCTGATTGGTTTCACAGATATTTTTAAGCAGTGTCTTATCTCACTTCAGAGGAGCTGGATCAGATGTTGGCTGAGTGTTCTGCTCTTTCACCAGCTAAAACTCACCCATCATGTTTATGCCATGTACTTTCATCAGATTTCATTCACTATTCGTGTATTTCTAAAATCACTTTCTTGAACAACATGCTAGCAGCAGTGATTAGACTCCTGGGTGTGGAAAGTTTTCAGAGGGAGTTTAGCAAAATAGATATATTTTTTAAACTATTTTTCTGGTTTTAAGTGTTGTAATATATGTCATATGTCTTCCTGCTAGGTACTTACATGTGAGTTAGAATAAGAAAATGATTGCTTATCAGAAGCGTATAAGTTCAGAATGAAAAACGACAGTGAGACTAGCATGGACTGGTTGTTTACATAGGTAGCTGAGTGCGACATCTTTGCCTTTTCATGGTTCAATGCAATCTTTGTCATGCACAGAATCACTAAGATACTTTTAAAACTCTATTCAGGTTATTGGTATGAAGTATAAATGAAATATCAGTGAGTTTTGTGTTTAGACTTTGATCCTATCCCCAAGATAATCTCATTATTATATGCACATATTTTCAACATATGAAAAAAAAATCCCAAGTCAAAATATTTCCATTCTAAATGTTTTTGGATGTGGCACACTCAACCAGAACTGGAAATTGGATGGCTTAAAACAATAGAAATTTATTATGTCATGTTACTGGAGGCTAAAAGTTCAAATCTGAGGGCATACCAAGCCTCTAGGAAGTATCTGGTAACTCAAAAGCTTTGGTTGGTGGATGTCATCTCAGTTTCAGCCCCCATCTTCAGGTGGCACTTGATGTGTCTCTGTTTCTATGTCTTTTATTTTTTTATAAGGATGTAAATCCTGTTGGGTTAGGGCGGCTCCTCATGATGTCTGTAATGACCCTCTCTCCAAGAAGGCCACATTATGAGGTACTGAGGAGGAGGACTTCCTCATATCTTTTTTGGGAGAGACAGTATAGACTCATTTATATAAGAACTGCTATTGTGTAAGTAACTTTTTTTTCTACATTTGGCACTAAATGTTTTTTATAAAAAATAGAGAAACAAATGTGGTGTTTAAGCCAGGAAGATAATTTACATTAATTAGCAGAGGCAAAAAGCATAGGAGACTATGGGTCAGACTCCAGATTCTGGGCTGGTTTTCTGCTCTTTCTGTTGTTTATTACTCATCTTGATGTCTGTATGAGTCATCTTGTACTCTATTATTACAAAAGATGAAAGATAATTAACTTATAAAAAGTTTGTTTTGACTCACAGTTGTGAAATTTCCATGCTATAACCAAGTCAGTCCACAGCTTTAGACTCTGAGGAGGAAGCACATTGTGGCAAGTGTCTGTTATAGATCAAAAACTGTCTCTCATCAACCAGGAAGCAAAGAGAAAGAGACCACAGTCTCACTGTGCCCCTCAAAGGTCTAATCATGATGATCTAAAACTCTTCTACTACTGCCAGCCTGGGGACCAAATTGGTATCACCTGGGCCTCTGGGGAATATCTGACATACAACAACAGGAATGTCTTAGAACCAAGGAGTCAAAGTAGAAAATAGGAATGATTATAATGTTTATTATAAATACCATAGCTGTAACCATATATGTGACAGACTGTAACAGTTCACATTTTATATGATTATGATAATCATAGTAAATAATGTCATTCTTAGTCTCTAGACAGCAAAATGAATTTTAGGAAATTATTGACTTGATTGGTAGTGAGAGAGCTTAGATGAGAACTTGTATCTGCTCAATTTCCATCTCCTGTGGCTTCCGGAGAGGGCTTTATGTCAACCACCTGGGCCTCATTTTGTATTATTTTGATGATGTGGACAAAGGGCATTGCCTAGCATGTGGCCAGAGTCCTGATTACTGAATATTAAACTGGAAACAGTATGAACAATGTATGTGAGGGAAAGGCTTGACCACAAATAGACAATTTAAGATGTTCATTTCTATTTGGGATTTGGAAATGAAAGAGCAACTTTTCTGTGAAATTTCTCTTATTACTATCCTTCATTATTTCTTTTGATCTTTTTGGTAATGCTCCAACCCATGACTTCTCTTTACTTTTGTTGTTCTTTTGTGTGAATAGCCTGATGCACTTAATGTTTTCTGCTCCAACTTTCCCTTTGTCCTTAACCACTGGGATTATCAAACCATATTTGAATGCAGCTATACATGTTTTCCTTACGTTAGCTCCACGCACATTCTGTCATTCTTACCCTAATCCTTTTCTTATTTATATAAAGCTTTTCCCTTTCTTTTAGATTCAGAGAACACAGCTGAAATTAAATCATCAGTTTCCAGAAAGAGCATTTCTAAAGACAAACAATCCTGTGGCATTAAAGTGGAAAGAATGTTAAAGAATGATGTTTGGTATTTGTCACTGGAAGACATCTGGAAAAGTGATGACCAGTGGGGCAAATATCAGGAAAGCCAAGAAAGACATACAAGGCAAATGGCATTTACCCACAAGAAACTATTTATTCAAGAGAAGGCCTGTGAAAGTAGTAAATATGAGAGAAGTTGTCTTCTCCCTGCTCAGCTTGTACTGAGAGAGTATTTCCATAGACATGGCTCACATATTAAAAGTTTAAATCATGATTTATTATTCAGTGAGAACCAGGAAAACTGTGAAGGTAGCAGTAATGAATGTGGCCAAACTCTCGGTCAAAACATTCATTTTATTCAATATGCACCAACTCACATTGGAGATAGATCCTACGAGTGCTCTGATAATGACAACACTCTTGTGCCTCATGTATCCCTTGATGCCTCAAAGGGCATACACAGAGAAAAACCCTATGAATGTAAGGAATGTGGAAAATTCTTCAGCTGGCGCTCTAATCTTACCAGGCACCAACTTATTCACACAGGAGAAAAGCCCTATGAATGTAAAGAATGTGGAAAATCTTTTAGCCGGAGCTCCCATCTCATTGGACATCAAAAGACTCATACTGGTGAGGAGCCTTATGAATGCAAAGAGTGTGGGAAGTCCTTCAGTTGGCTCTCCCACCTTGTTACCCACCAGAGAACTCACACAGGAGACAAACTGTACACCTGCAACCAGTGTGGGAAAGCCTTTGTGCATAGTTCCCGGCTTATCCGGCATCAGCGGACTCACACTGGAGAAAAACCGTATGAGTGCCCCGAATGTGGGAAGTCATTCCGACAAAGCACACATCTCATTCTTCATCAGAGAACACATGTGAGGGTGAGGCCCTATGAATGTGATGAATGCGGGAAGTCTTATAGCCAGAGGTCTCACCTTGTTGTGCATCACAGAATTCACACTGGACTGAAGCCTTTTGAGTGTAAAGATTGTGGAAAATGTTTTAGTCGAAGCTCTCACCTTTTCTCACATCACAGAACCCACACTGGAGAGAAACCATATGAATGTCATGATTGTGGGAAATCCTTCAGCCAGAGTTCTGCCCTCATAGTGCATCAAAGAATTCATACTGGAGAGAAACCCTATGGCTGTTGTCAGTGTGGGAAAGCCTTCATGCGTAAGAATGACCTCATTAAGCATCAGAGAGTTCATATTGGAGAGGAGACATATAAGTGTAACCAGTGTGATGTAATCTTCAGCCAGCATTCTCCATTTATTGTCCATCAGATCGCACATACAGGGGAGCAGTTCCTCATATGTAATCAGTGTGGGACAACACTGGTTAGTAGTTCCTCTCTTATTAGATGCCAGGAAAATAATGTGAAGGAGACCACTTTCTGATATAAGGAATACAGAACATGTTTTCCTAAGAGAATGGAGAGAAGATGTACAAATGTAATCTGTGTGAAAATGCTTTTGATCTTGCTAGCACCCTGTTGCACACTATCACCTTGGTCCAGAGGGAGGCACAAATTACGTTCCAGTACATGAATGTATTAGGTTTTCTTTCAACAAATTCCAGCTTATGTGATTGACCTGGTGCATTTTTGACTAAGTCTTAAATGCTAGAATCTGATAGGGAACTGTTAAGTAGCCTAGTTGCTGAGAGACAAGTGCTTTATTATTTAGATAACTAAATGAGTAGGGCACAATTGCCAAAGTTCTTGCTGAGAATAAAAAAAATCACAGTAGGGCCGGGGAGTTAGCTCAGTGGTTCCAGCGCCTGTCTCGCAAGCGCAAGGACTCGGGTTCGATTCCCCGGTAACCACATAACAATACTGGGTGTGGAGACCCACACCCAGCAGACACCAGTACCATGTACCACAGTGCCGGGTGTGGTGGCTCACGCCTGTCATCCCAGCACTCGGGAGGCAGAGGCAGGAGGATTGTGATGTGAGTTGGAGGCTGAGCTCAGGGCCAGCCTGAACCACAAAGTGAGACCCTGTCTCCAAAAACCTAAAAAAAAAAAAAAAAAATCACAGTTACTGCAGCAAGAGATAGTAATATCCCAGTGGGTTAGAATGCTGCTGTTTACTTGATTGTGCTAGTCTTCTAAACATTTGAGGGAATTTAGTGTGTTTCTGTGTCTTATATAAACCACATGTTGGTTAGCAAGGATAACCTCTATAACAAAACCATTCACATTCACAACCATTACTGCTAATAATACCAATTTTTAAAATGTATTTGCATGTGGGCAAGAATTGAATAGCAATTAAAAGCATAGATAAATGAATTAAAGTGGTTTATTAGATAATGAGACTATGAGTGAGTCTTCCACAATATTCAGTATTACTGAAATAAGTAAGATATTTAAGAATCTTCAAAAAAGATATCCAGTTTTTCCTACCTTCAAAGAAGTTTGAGCACCACGTGCTCTCACTTTCCTATTCTAAGTTGCTTGGGGTAATTGAATTCCACTTTTGAGACATGAGCCTAAAGGCTTCTGAGAATTTGAAAATAGTAGTTCTCTGTATGTGGAGAACCACGGGAATGTTGGGCATTTGGACATATGATGGGATGAGGGTTCATTTGAGACCAGGAAACGCAGCAGTATTTGCAGCAACTGTGCTCAAGAAATTAGCACAGCACTGGCCAAGGACAGTTTCTCCCCCTTGTAATGGTCTTTCATCTTTATTAAAAAAATCTCAGGGCCAGGGAGTTAGCTCAGTGGTTCCAGCATCTGTCTAGCAAGCGCAAGGTCCTGAGTTTGATCCCCACTAATCACATACCACAATACTGGGTGTGGTAGCTCACACCTATAATCCCAGCACTCAGGAGGCAGAGGTAGGAGTATTGCTGTGAGTTTGAGGTTCACATGGGCTACATAGTGAGTTCAGGACCAGCCTGAACAAAACGAGACCCTGTCTCAAAAAAAAAAAGTTCACTAGCTCAGAGCACAGACTCTAGTCTGCCTACCCAGTGGAAAAAATTGGTTTAGTCCCTTGCTAGCCAAGTGATCATGGGCATCTGCTGGACTTTTCTCTCCTGAATTGATTATATGTTCCACTAAACAGTAGAGGTAATGGTAGCACTTGCATCGTATAATCATGGTCAATGTGAAATGAATAAACATAATCAGCTTAGCATATGCCAAATTCTTATCATTATTAGATGTGACTATTACTACTCTTCTTGCCCACTCTGATGTTTGTCTTTTAACTTGGATCTGCTTTTTTGTTTGCTGAGTTTTTACTTGCTTTCTAGTCATACAAATTTTCCTTTTTACTTTAGATGGAGAGTAACTGGAAAAAATTACTGGCAAATAGTGAGCATATGGTTGCATATCTGAGGGTCAGTAAACAATTTCTTAATATTGTATGCAAAATTATTTTATTTGTACCAGAATCTTCCCTTCTAAAGAGAAGATCTTCTGATTCTCTTATAAACCAGTGATTCAAAAATAATTCAGGAGGAGGATCCAATTTAAGTTGCTGTTTCCTTCTATAAATTAATTTCTTTGTGTTATGATTAAGTTGTCAAAATAAAAATGGAGTAGTTTGTGTCAACCCCATGAAAAAATAAGTAAAGCCAGGAGGTATAAAGGAAGAGTTTCATCTATGATTGCCTGATATTAACTGCCACAGAAGGCTCTGCTGGAAACACAGTTCAAATAAAGACATGCAACATATACAGATGGACTTCTGTAGAAGGATAGCTTAGCAACTGTCTGCTCAGACTTGGACTGACATCCTTCTTGTTACTAATCATTGTGGCCAAGGATCACGAAAATATCTGATGGAGCACTCTTAATTTTTGCCTATAAAACTCTCCTTTACCTCTTTGAATACCCCCATAGTCCACAAGGGCACACATGTTCCCGTCCCAATGCTACCCCATTTCCAATGCAGACAAATACTTAGGCGATACAGAAGAATTTCTTATATTAGCTCATAGTATATATAAAATACAGAATATACTGTAGAATATTTATGACAATTATATAATAGATTATATGCAAACATTAAATTTATGTACAGAAGCCGGACACAGTGGGATATGCCAGTTACTTGGAAGTTACGTGGGAGGTTGAGGCAGGAAGAGTGTAAGCTCAAGGCCAGTATGTGTGTTCTAATGAGACCCTATCTCAAAAATTAGGGCCAGTGATGTGTAGTTAGTGGTCACTGTAAGTTAGTGGTAGAGTGTAAGGCCCTAGGATCAATCTCCAGTACTGCAAAACAATCAAAACCAAAAAGTGAGCATAAACTTATATATTCAGCTGAGTTCAGTGTATAAACTATTTCAGGATGAAAAAATGGGAGAGGAGATAAAATAAAGACAAAGAGGAAAGAAAATGGAGTCACAAAGGGAAGAACATCAGGGATATCCTCCATATTCTCCTTTCAGTGAGTTGTCTTATTCCTTCAGTTGAGATGGATTTACCTGGGCCATTCCCTTTGCCAGGTTAATTCACATTTATCTTTATGTCTTTGTTTAGATTTAGCTTCCAAAATGGAGTTTCAGTGATGTTTTAGTTGTACATACATCATTAGACTAAATATTTAGAGTCTTCTTCCTACATTAATATCAACTTTGAAAGTTCAGAAATTCTTAAAGCATGATTAATATAATAGTTCATGGATCTGGCTGGGCACAATGGTGTGTACCTGTAATCTCAGCTACTTGGAGGCTGAGGTGGGAGAAATTTGAATTTGCGGTCAATCTGGGCAACTTGGTGAGATGCTGTCTTAACAAATACACACACACAGACTTTGGTTTACTAGGATAATTTGTTTGGGAAACATGCTTATAATCCAACATGCTTGTAAATGAAAGTTAATTTTCCCATAAGATATAATTGAAACTCAGATAAGAGAAGGTTATTATGTAGGATGATTTTCACTGTCACTAATGTGCTTAAGACTAGCTTGAAGCCACACTGAGCATGCTGTAAAATATGAATTGGCTTATAAATTGACTGTTGATTAAATTGTGAGTCTGAAAAAAAAAAAAAGAATTGTGAGTCTGTCCTAGGCCCATGTGACTTGCTAGATGAGCCTTCCACTGGTGTGCAGAAATAAAATTCCCTATGATAGTGGTTACATCTGAGGTCTCAATGATGCCTCTGATAGCAAGATAACACTAGAGCTGATGATTCATGACTTAGGCAGCCATTCTCCCAAACAAATATTAGCTAAAGAAAACACAGGTTATTCATGAATTGTGATCTGTCTTTCACAGAAATGCATTCTTTCTCCTTTTTACAAGCCAGGCTCTTATCAGCACCTTAACCAGTACTGTTCCTTGCATTTGCCTTCATGCCTTCTGCAATGATGTGTGGTCAGTAAATATTGGCAAGTCTGGAGCTTCATGGTCTTAGCTGGATAAGAGCTCTGATGATCATGGGCCCCTGTCCGAGCAAACCTTTGTCTGGTATTATTCTTTATCATTACCCTACCCTCAGTCAGATGTGTGTGTTGTGGGGGGAGGTGTTGAACAGCCCTGATGCCAACAGAATCTGCGCTTAACTTAATGGAATGCTTTTCCAGCAATTCTAACAATGACACTTGTTTTTGCCTCCTTTCAAGGATTTTACAGAAATGTGACATTCCTTTGTCATTGAATAGATTAATCACTCATATTGCTGCAATCTTAGTTGGGTGGTGATTTTCTACAAAATTTTATACTGTTTCCCACATATTATACATCTCTCTAATCTCATTTGAAATCAACTATTCCTATAATAGTGGGAAGGTGAGGCTTGAGATTTGTGAGGCTGGGATAGATAGGCTTGGCATGAAGGTGAGTTGTGGGGCCTGTGAGGCAGGGGTGGGGGTGGCAGGAAAGTGAGCCCTGGGATTGGTGAGACCAACCACTAACTTGGTGGAAAGGTTAGGCCTGGGACTGGTGGTATTATAGGTAGAAAAGCTGGTTAGAAATATGGCAGGCAGGGGCTGGGGAGTTAGCTCAGTGGTTCCGGCGCCTGTCTTGCAAGCGCAAGGGCCCGGGTTCGATTCCCCGGTAACCACATAACAATACTGGGTGTGGAGACTCATGCCTAGCAGCAACCAGTACCACATACCACAGTGCCGGGCGTGGTGGCTCACGCCTGTAATCCCAGCACTCGGGAGGCAGAGGCAGGAGGATTGTGACGTGAGTTTGAGGCTGAGCTCAGGGCCAGCCTGAACCACAAAGCGAGACTCTGTCTCAAAAAACCTAAAAAAAAAAAAAAAAAAAAGAAAAAAGAAATATGGCAGGCAGTGGCTGGGGATTTGGCTCAGTGGTTCCAGCGCCTGTCTTATAAGCGCCAGGGCCTGGGTTTGATCCTCTGCTAACCACATACAATAATGGGTGTGGAGACTCATGCCCAGCAGCAACCAGTACCAATTACCACAGTGCCGGGCGTGGTGGCTCACGCCTGTCATCCCAGCACTCGGGAGGCAGAGGCAGGAGGATTGTGATGTGAGTTTGAGGCTGAGCTCAGGGCCAGCCTGAACCACAAAGCGAGACCCTGTCTCAAAAAACCTAAAAAAACAAACAAACAAACAAAAAAAAACAAAGGGCCAGGAATCAGGCCCACCTGGAAGAGCCTCCTGGGGGGTGGGGAGGACCCTATATGACTTACTTTCTCATTGGACCCCATGTGATCAAGATTGCTTAAACAACTGTACTTGTCATAATTCCATTGGTTTGCCCATTTCTTTTGAATCTTATTGGAAGCCCCACCTTAAACCCGCCTCACCTCATGGCTTTGTTCCATAAAAGCCCTCTGAAAAGTGAGGTGGGTGGGTTACCCCCCTTTCCGGGTTCCCTCTTCTGTCTCTTGCAGGCAGAGCTTTCTCTCTCAATAAACTTTTCCTACTCAAACCTCCGTCGGTTGTTCCTAAAATTCATTCCTCGATGTTAGAGAACACAAACTCGCGTGTTAATTGGGGAGCCAGGCCTTGCTCTCCTGTGTCAGTGAGACCTAGCTAATGCTTGGTAGGAGGTAGGGCATGGGCATATGAGGCTACAGTGGGCTTGACAGGAAGGTGAGGCTTGGGGTGGGCTTTGCAGTGAGGCAAGGCCTGTGACTAGTGAGTTCTTAGGGGGCGCTGGTAAAAAGTTGAGGGCTGGAGTTTGTAAGGCTGAGGAGGGCTTGGCTGGAAGGTGTGGCCTGGGGTTTGTGAGGCTTAGGCAAGCTAGTTGGGCAGGAAAGCTCTGAGACTGTGAGGCTTATGGCAGGTTTGCCCGGAATGTGAGGTGTATGACTGGTACAATCTGTGGTGAGTTTGGCTGGAATGGGAGGCCTTGTGAGGCTGTGGTGGTTTTGGCAAGCAGGAGATGTTTGAGTCTGGTAAGGCCTGGGTTGACCTTGGTGTGAAGGTAAGGCTTGGGAAAAGTGAGGCCTAATGCTGGCTTGGCAGGAAGGGTTAGGGTTAGGGTTTGTGATGATGGGGTTAGATTGGTGTGAAGTTGATGCCTGGGACTCAAGGCCTAGTGGTGGCTTGGCTGGAAGAGAAGGCATAGTGTTTGTGAGCCATGAAATCCCCAGCTGAGGGGCCCTGGACATACCTCACTCCCCAAACAATCTCTGCCCCTTCCTGTCACGCTCCCTATTGTGACCAAGATAAGGTGTAGTATTTGGAACAGTTTTGGCAACAAGTTGAGACCTAGGGTTTGTGAGGCTAGAGCAAGCTTGGTAGGACTATGAGGCCTGAGACTGGGTTCTGGGGTGGGCTTGGAAGGAAGGAAAAGCTGGGAATGGTCAAGCATATGGAAGGCTTGGCCAGAAGGTGAGGCCTAGGGTTTGTGAAGCTGAAGTGGGCTTGGCAGGAGAGACCTGGACTCATGAGGTGGATTTTGTGGGAAGGTGAAGCCTGGGAATGGGGAGGCCTATGATGGGCTGAAGTTTCTGGACACTGTAGTTGTACAGTTGAGGTACTCAAGTTTCTGTTCCGAATATAACAATGGGGTTGGTGGAGTGTCACGGGGTTATGGGCACCGTAATGAGTACTGTAGTTCTGTGATTGAAGCAGTTTCTGGGTAGTATAATGAAGAGGGGGTCACATGGAGGATTATGGGTATTATAATGCATGGTGTGTGTGTGTGTGTGTGTGTGTGTGTGTGTGTGTGTAAGCTAAGGCTTCTGCTTATGGTGGGTCACACATAATCATCTTAGGAGTAATGTAGTCTGTAGGTGGCACCAGCAAGGATTCTAGGTAGCGTAGTTGTATGATTGGGCATGCAGTTTTCTGGGTACTGTCATCTTGTTTGTGGGCTGTCAGGCTATGAATTCTGGCTACTGTATTTCTGCGATAGAGGCACTGAGTTTCTGGGTACTATAATGGAGGGGGGAGCATCATACTGAGTCATATGGATACCATAATGCGGGATGTGGAGGGGAACTAAGGCTACTGCCTATGTTGGGACACACAAAATCTTGCAAGCAGCGTAGTCTGTGAAGTCATTGCCAAGGATTCTAGCCAGTGTAGTTCTATGATTGGGGCACACAGTCTTCTGGGTACTGTAGTCCTGAGTGTGAGCTGTCAGGCCATGAATTCTCCGTGGTGTAGTTCTGGGTGCAGTTCTGGATGAGTACTAGGGCTTCCGGGTTTGGTTATGACATGCAAGATTCTGTGTCCTCTGGCAGACAATGCTGTTGAGCCTGCAGCTGTTGTTAACAACCTCCTCTTGTCAGTTACCCTGTGACCTCTCTGGTTGTGCCCAGTCCTGGTGCTCCTGGATTAAGCTGCTTCGCTTCCTGAACGCAGGCCCCGCCCTCCCATGACCCAGCCCAGGGCTCCAAATGCTGAGGTGCCCTGGCCACGCCCAACCCACTGTAGACTGGCTCCACCTCCTCTCTCGACCTTAGCTCCTGTGCCCCGGCGTCTGTGGACTCTTTCTCCGTCCTCACAGATGCGCTTCACTCAGCTTTTTTTATGCCAAGGAGAGAGCCTTCTAGAATTGCACTTCAAGCGGAACAGAGCACAGCTTCGTCTCTCTTCTTGGCAGGTGAGGAAACTCCTGCCTTGAACTCGGCCTTCTGTCCTGTGCAGGATGAGGGTAAGTACGTGGGCCTCACTAACCTGAGGCCTCACCTTCCCACCAAGCCCACCACAGGCCTCACCAGTCCCAGCCCTCACCTCCTGCCAAGCCCACACCAGACCTCACCAACTCCAGGCTTCACCTTCCTGCCAAACCTTCACCAGGCCTCATAAGGCCCAGGTCTCACCTTCCTACCAAGTATGCCGCATCCTAAAACACAAGGCCTTCACTTCCTAATGCCCAGGGCAGGCATTGACACCGGATTGGTGAGAATGGGCCGGGTTGGTAGCAAGGTGAGGTCTGAGATTCGTGCAGCCTAGGAGAGACTTGGCGGGAAGGAGGCCTGTGACTGGTGGGGTCTGTGGCGATTTTCACAGGAAGGTGAAGACGGATTTGTGAGGCTGGGTTATGCTTGGCAGGAACCTGAGGCCTGAGAGTGGTAAGATAGTGTGGGCTTGGCAGGAAAGTGAGGCCTGGGCTTTGTGAGGCTGAGGCAGGCGAGTCAAGAGGGAGGGGCCTGAGACTGCCAAGCTTAGGTTGGGCTTGACTGCAATGTGAGGCCTAAGTCTCCTGAGCCCTGGAGC
>PVIR01029142.1:0-21332 GCA_004026965.1 Petromus typicus | reverse complement strand
CACGCCAGCCAGAAAGCAGGGTTCCCAGGGGGCAGTAGATGGGCAGGTTTAGGCTGACTGTGCCTTTGCACACCAGACAGAGCCGCTCACAGAAGCCCCGACCCATCTGGTATTCACCGGATGCAATCATTGTTTGTTTCATGCGTTTAATTCTTTCTCTGTTACATTTCATATTTCTTTTCTATAAGCCCTGGGAGTCTTGGATTGAGGGTACAATTTTTAAAAGAATGGCCCTGAGGCTTTATCAGATGGCAGGGTGTGAGGAGAGAGGCAGGAGCTGTGGTCAGAGGCCTTTGCTGGGTCTGGGGAGCGGTGAAGCCTCACTGCATGGGGCAGATGCTCAGTGTTGGATGTGAAAGGAAGCCAAGGCCTTTCATTCAGCAAACACGGCTGGACACCTTCTGTGGGCCAGTCTTGGACAATAAAAAAACAAATGAATGAATGAATGAATAAGAGAATGAATAAATAAATAAAATCTCAAAACAAATCAATTGGTAAGACTTGACACGGGAAGGGGAAAAACTCAGGTTGTATCCTGACCCAGATAGACCAGGGGGTGGGTGTGGGCAGAAGTGGCAAGAACATCACTGAAGGAGCTCATGTCGCCAGACTTTGAAGAGTAAGTTAGGTATATCCAAAAAGAAAACCCAAAAGCAGAAATTGAAATTAAAATTAAAAATTAATTAAAATTTATTGGAAACAGGCCAATAAAAATAAAATAAAAATAATAAAATAAAAATTAAACTAAAGAGCTGCCAGCATCTGCTTTAATCCTATAAACATCCTCTCTGTGGGATTTTCTACAGGAAAAATAATGAAAGAGAAAGGGATTCCATACTTTGGCAAACAACAAAATATTTATAGAGATACAGTACTTGGAAGGACGGTCATGGAAAATTTTGGATGTATGTTAACAGGAGTTCACTAAAAAAAGAGGGAGAGAGAAAAAGAGAAAAGAAAAAAGAAACCTAGACAAGGCTTCAGAGCTGATTCTCTGTTTCGAAATGTACACACAGAAAGAAAGAAGGAGGGAACAGGATGGGAAAGAGGGCTGGGACAGGACCGGGACGTGCACAGTATCTGCCCAGACTGACAGGGCCAGTTCTGTGACAGGCGCTGAGCGCCTCCAGAGGAGAGGTGTGAAAACCCTTATCTTAGAACTGCGTATCAGAGCAAGAAACAAAAGAAAGTCCTCTGTCCACTCCTTTGTCTCTGTTTTCCCTTTTATCCAAAGAGCCCATGGAAGTTGATGCCTCTGTGGGTATTTCTGGGTTGTGTCACCTGCCCCATTTTGGCAACAGACTTCTTTGGAGGAAGTAAATGCCATAAGTAACATTTTAATGGAGTCAGATGTAAATCCCACATGATATCTTTCCCTTCAACTATCATTCAAACTGTCAAGGATTCAGAGGACAGGAAGGCAAAAAGACCCACGGGATATGTCCTACACTACACGCATTATGACCACATAATTGTGGTCCATCCTCTTATATCAAGAAATTTCCAAACTCATTGTTCCTTTGAACAATGTTCCTCAATGTTCAGGTTTTTTTGGGTTTTTTGGGGTTTTTTTTTTTTTTTTTTGGTTTTTTTTGAGACAGGCTCTCGCTTTGTGATTCAGGCTGGCCCTGAGCTCAGCCTCCAACTCACATCACAGCAATCCTCCTGCCTCTGCCTCCCAAGTGCTGGGATTACAGGCGTGAGCCACCACGCCCGGCACTGTGGTATGTGGTAGTGATTGCTGCTGGGCGTGAGTCTCCACGTCCAGTATTGCATGGGGTTATCGAGGATCAAATCTGGGTCCTTGCGCTTGCAAGACAGTCGCCGGAACCACTGAGCTAAATCCCTGATCCAGTGGTCAGTTATTTTGATCTTCCAACATGGCAGCACAAGGTAAAAGAGAAAACCACACGGGCTAACACCTGTCACTTAGAAGTTCACCAGCAAAACTGGTTAAGCAAGATGGAGATGAACGAGAACAATTGGTATTAAAATGAACAGGAAGAGAAATAAGTTGCTGATCATAGTTGCTTCTTTGTTTACATAAGAATCTTTTTCCTTTGACATGGAGGGTGTGGCTTATGGTGAGTGTGTCTAGATCCTTGACACTGATCTTCTGAGGAAAGAGCAGGAAGAAGGGGTATGACTGACTGGGAAGGACAGACATGTGAGCAGCATGGGGATCCAAGGCTGGCTGCCCTACGCTGTGAAGTAGCAGCTGTTTCCACCTGTGCCTGACCTGACAAATTCATGAACTTGGTCCCAGTACTTAGAAACAAAAGAGATGAAAACCAAAACCAAAACAATGCTTTGAGTTTATATACATAGTCCAGACAGCAACCAGTCCATGACACTGATCTCAATCTTCCTTAGAAGATTGCTCTTGAACTTGGAAATGATGGTATAACCAGCAGTCTACCGGAAGTTGCAGGTCCATGTGAACTTTGGCTTGTTGATGGCTCCTAATCAACCTCAGCTCTGCTAACTCTATAACTCCAGAGAGACTGCGGATGCTCTGCTTCTAAGTTAACTGAGGCTGTCTGCTCATTCACGCTAATCCTGATAATGCTTTCAAGAGCAATTAAGAAATGGAAGGAGGGAGT
The DNA here is from genome assembly GCA_004026965.1 of Petromus typicus. Taxonomy (NCBI): domain Eukaryota; kingdom Metazoa; phylum Chordata; class Mammalia; order Rodentia; family Petromuridae; genus Petromus; species Petromus typicus. The sequence goes on along the minus strand of PVIR01029142.1, from coordinate 18,729 downwards.
GAGAAGGGAACAGGAATGAGAAAAGTAATTGAGTGTGTCACATACACATACTAATGCCACACAAGGAATGTATCGATCAAGTTCTCCAAACACACCCCTTCCCCCAAAAAAGAGATGGGTGAAAAAGAGTAGAGAGCAAAGGAAAGAAGATGGAAAAAGGAATTGGGATGCAGTGTGCCCATGTATCAATTTGCACAAGGATTGTAGACAGTATAACTAAAAAATACAATCATGGTCACATCGGAGGAAAAGATTAACTCTACATAAGCTACAATTGAGAAGGCTGTGTGGATAGAAGAAGTGGAACCATTATCTTCCCCTTTGTCATTTTTGGTGTCTATTCTTTGACTTGTCCAGTATTTCTAATTAGAAAAGAGAATTTGGAATGTATGTTCCTGCCACACTTATAACAAAGCAGTAAGTTTATTTTTTCCTTAGATGGATTTCACAGTGGATAAAATTATCTAATTTGACATCTTTTTCAAAATCCAACCATTTTTATGCCAGTTTCTGTTGACTCTGGATCACTTTTATGGTTTACTTTTATGAAAGAAAAGAGGCCATTTTAGCCTTCTGTAAGAAATGATATTGTAAAATTACAATTTTGATGTGTTTTGTAGGTGCATAAGTATTTGTGCTGGATCATTGTGAAAATATAAAATGTCACATCATGCAACTTTTCTAGGCCCTGGAGAATAAGAAAGTACAGAAACTTTTAAATTAACACACTGATGCAATAAAATGGAAAGAGAAATAGTGCCAAAGACCTTCTAAGCTCCAGAAATACCTGGAAGTTTAAACTGGATTATTTATTTGTTTTTAAAGAGAAACACTGTGATAGTTGCCACCTGTCATTAATCTTTAATATTTCCAAAAAGCATTAAATTGCACACTTTAGATGAGTGAGTCGTACGATATGTTATTCTCAATAACTCTCTTGTAAGAAACAAGTTAAAGTTGATCTTAGCGAACATTTTATTTCAAAAAGAAAGAAGGCACAGAAAAACAAATATGTAATGATTTCTTTACCGATTGGAATAAAAGGAGTCTCAAGGTGACTGTTAGATGAATGTCATTTGCAAACCAAATATTAGCTGCTTGCAAATAAGAATGTGTTAAAACTTGAAAGTTTTCAAAACAAATTAGACCAAGTGACATCTGCTTTGGGATCTTGGGGGGTGCTACATGGGCATTATTTAATTAGTGCTCTGAACATTTGGATGGAAAGAACAACAAATCAAAAACTCCCACATTCCTGGAAATACCTCACAGTCTAAGCCAGTTTATTCTTCTTTGATAGGAAACGCTACAGTAATTTCAAGTCAACTGCCACAAACTTTTAATGCATTATTAGTGGCAAGATGCCTTCTCCACCCACTGTATTGAAACAAAGACCTAGGATCTTACAGTCCTTCTAAAACTACCTAAAAACATGAGGATAAAGAGAGGTAACTATTGCTTCCTTTCTGAGTGTACTCAGAACCCAGGGAGTCCCTTGACTCATGTGTGAGAGACACTTGCTGGAATGGAAAGATGTAAGAGAAGGACAAGGAAATGAGTATCCAAACCCAGGTAGCTCCGCTATCTGACAGGTTTATGGCTTCAGTTTTTAGCAAGATGTCTTACAGAAGTCCATTCTTACTTTCACCTGACGATTTAAGAGTCCAGGTATATTCTTTATTCTTGATTATATTCACACTTGTAGGTATACACATTAAGGTGTATAAAGAATTAGACAAGGAGATGTATGCGGTTGGCCCTCTGTCCGGAGGTACCACATACATAGATGACCCAGCCATGAATCCACAGTATTTAGAAAAAATACTGCATTTGAAATGAATATATAGAGACCCTTTTCTCATCATTATTCCCTAAATAGTACAAAATTATTGACATAGGATTTACATTGTGTGTGTATAATAAATAATTTGAAGATGAGAGAAAGTACATTGGAGTATGTACATAGATTAGATACAAATATTATGTATGACGTGTTATCTACTTTTATATTGGATGTTCAGCATCTCCATACTGGAGTGTCTATGGGAGTCCAGGAACTGGAGGACAATAGAAATAATGAGACTTGCTGGTGTTAAAATTAAAATTTTTGTTAAGGATTTAGACTTTGGGAGTCCAAACTCTAGTTCTCTCACTTCTCTGTACAGAACCATGAGTACTCTATCTGTGCCTTGGTTTCCTCATCCACAAGTAAGGAAGGAAATAATACCTACCTCTATGGTCACTATAACTGTTAAATAATATTTGTCAATGAACAAAGGAGTTGACCTACAGCAAACACACAGTGTGACATTATGTGTGTCTGCTTATTTAGCAGGGATAAAATCTCCACCATCTGCTTTCAAAAATGTATACTGTGCCTCTGGAAAATGATTCCAACCAAAGTAATTCTTAATTGCTCATTATTTTCTCTACTTGGAAAGTTAATTTTGTTTTGTTTTGTTTTGTTTTTTAGGTTTTTTTGAGACCGGGTCTTGCTTTGTGGTTCAGGCTGGCCCTGTGCTCAGCCTCAAACTCACATCACAGCAATCCTCCTGCCTCTGCCTCCCGAGTGCTGGGATTACAGGTATGAGCCACCACGCCCGACACTGTGGTATGTGGTACTAATTGCTGCTTGGCATGAGGCTCCGTGCCCAGTATGGTATGTGGTTACCGGGGATCGAACCCGGGTCCTTGAGCTTGCAGGACAGGCACCAGAACCACTGAGCTAACTCCCCGGCCCTGGAAAGTTAAATTTTTAAGGAGATATTTGCTCTGATTGCCAAAGAGATTTCCATTTGACAAGGATGCTTGGAAATAAAAGAATTAAAGAGAAACTAAAAATTGTCATTATTCTATTATATAGATAGAAGTAATAAAAGTTCTTTTTTTTTCCTTCTGTGTTTTTGTGTATTTAACTTGTTTGAGATCACATATTTGTTAGGTTTGTATGTTCATTTTATTCTAGGAACTATAAAATTATCTATGTTATAAAAATATAAAAACAAAAATGTATTTATAGACTTCAATTACATATAGCACACTGACGTCCCTCCTAAAATTTACTTACAGTGAGAATAAAGAACAGAGAAAAGAAAATAAAAGACTACAACAAAAGCTTGAAAGATAATACAAAAGCTATGTGATAGGTTTTCAGAGCAGAGAAAGCTACACTCCCAAGTTCTGTAGTGGTGGACTTTGCAGGACTCTTTGACCTTGCAGAACTCAGGCAGGTTGAGAACTTGGTGTCAGTAGGTTTTACTGAAGGATAGAATGAGTTGCAAAACCAAACACAGAGGTGTCGCTCTCCTCTCGTCTTCCCCTGGGAAACCTCCAGTTTAGTTCCTGGATAAATTGAACTAGAAAGAGCCTGGTCTCAGGGATATCTGACACAGTTAAGGTGGAAGAGTCAGACATGCATATAAATTCAAGATGAGATGAAATTCTGGGCATGCATTGGAAGAATCTCCAGTTCTCTTTTTCTATTTCTTTAAAATGCTAACAACCAGATGTGCGCCCGAAGTAGGAGAGTGGAGGAGTCTTCCTGGCAGAAAGTCCACTTGTAGATGCCCCCTGAGAAAAGAGCTTTAGATGCTGCTATTTTAAGTTTCACAACAACAACAAACAGCCAGCCTGCTAACTCAGCACTGTCATTTAAGGCAGAAGTGACATGTCCTGCCTGTACAAATACAGGGCTGTCAACAAGTACTCCAGTCTCACTCTTAAAAATGAACAGAGAATGGAGATCATTTATTAAGGATATCTGCTGTGGACGAGGCTGCCAGAGTTGTTCTGTCTTCCAGACAATCTACTTACTGACTCCTCTGTCCAGGCTCTTGCTTCGAGCTGGGGCTGTAATGATTCATTCTCTTCAGTGCAGTGTGACCAGGTGGTTGGTGTTGCTGCTGAGCTCAGCTGATGTTCTTCTCCCATATCAAGAAGTTAAGGCATCTCTGAGCACAAACAGGAAACAAGTGAAGAAAAGAATAAAAATCAGAAAGAATTGGAAAGAACAAAAATCAGAGCTAAAAATATGCACTTTAACAGAAAGATTCTCCAATGAACAGCATCACCTACAAAGAAGAATTTAAGAAAAACGGATAGAAGATATAGAAAAGAGAAGAAAAGCAGAACATTATTCAGTAGGTCCTGGCCTAAATTACCTACTTTTCTGGAAAGATTAGGAAAGTAGACAGAAGAAAGTTTTTGGATAAATAACTTTTAAAATGAGTCACTAGCTGTAAGGGGGTCAGAAGACTCCCAGCAATGCGAAAGCAAATACACTCCACCTGAAGAAGATTTGTGAAACTGGAAACACTAAAAAGGAAAACGTCTAAGTGCTACTTGTGAAATGTAAATTTAGAGGTATCCTCCCCCAAAATATAAAACACATATCTAGCAGTCTCTCTACTGGATACATACTCAAAGGAAGTGAAAGGTATTTGGAGAGATTTCTACATTCGTGTTTTCTGCAGCACTTTCCCCAATAGTTAAAATGTAAAATCAGTTCACATGTCCATTAATGGACAAATGAACTTTAAAATGTGTTGCATATACAAATGAAGCACTACTCAGCCATGAAAAAGGACATCCTTCCATTCATAACCACACGGATGAACTTGGATTCAGGCTCAGGTGGACAAATAGCATACAATCTCCCTCATGTGGAATCTAAAAAAGTGTCAACCTTGTAAGCGTGGAGAATAGAATAGTGTTAGCAAAAGGGAAAAAGTGATTAGAATGAAGAGAAGCTGATCAACGTGTACAAAGTTCTATTGCATGGTAGGGTATCTAGTTATAGATATTTACATTTTAAATTAGCTAGAAGAGAGAATTTTTTTTTTTTTTTTAGGTTTTTTGAGACAGGGTCTCGCTTTGTGGTTCAGGCTGGTCCTGAGCTCAGCCTCCAACTCACATCACAGCAATCCTCCTGCCTCTGCCTCCCAAGTGCTGGGATTACAGGCGTGAGCCACCATGCCTGGCACTGTGGTATGTGGTACTGGTTGCTGCTGGGTGTGAGCTCCACACCCAGTATGGTATGTGGTTACTGGGGATTGAACCTGGGTCCTTGTGTTTGCAAGACAGGCACTGGAACCACTGAGCTAACTCCCCGGCCCCTGAAGAGAGGATTTTGAGTGGAGAAATTATAAATGCTTGAGGTGGTGGATATGCTAATAACCTTGATTTGACCAATATACAATGCATAATGAATAAAAATATCACACTGTATGCCATAAATAAGTACAAATATGAGCCAAGTAAAAATTTTTATAAAGCATTAAACAGTGGCCTCTTGACTTAGGAACTCAATCAGACCCTGAAGAATGATTGTAACTTAGGTTAATCAATTGCCTTCAAAATCTCTCTCCTATATACATTTAGGTCACATTTTCTTCCAGACAGATCTCAGGCTCCGTAGAGACTTTGCTCAGGATTTCTCAGTTAATCCCACAGAGAAAAGGACATGGAATGTTTCTTGAAGAGCTCTTTAAGGGTTAAATCTGTACCTGAGACCAGCCGGAAGCACAAGTAGGCAGCATTCAGATCGTAACTGAAGACTTTGTTCATAAATTAGAACTAAAATTCTGGTCATAACCCAAGCTGTTCATATGTCATAACTTGAGAGTCTACTGTAATTATTTTCTTGATTTTTTTCTTTAGGTTTAAAAACTAGTTCATTTTTTTAAAAAAGACCAAAGTTCACATTTTAAAATATTACTCAAATTCAGTAATTGTTTCAGTTATTTTTAAAAAATATCATACTTTGCTGCTTGTACCGTTTTTCTGGTTTAAATTTTAAATGCAAACAAAGATGTCAAATGGTCACAAAGAATGAAATAAAGTATCTAAAGTTCTGTCATTGTGCTTCTATTGTTTATTTCAGAGCTATGGTCTAAATACAGGCATATGTAGTGCACAAGGGTTGAAACAAAACTTTTACTGTGAAGGCAGCTGAGATGAGTCCAAACCTTAAGGGAATCATTCTGCAGACACATGTAGCTGAGTCAGAGCATGAGGAGATCAACTGTCTGACTGAGAGTAATCAGACCTAACATATGATACTCAGTGATTATCAAAGAATACATAATACAAATGTGCTAATCTGAAGCTGAGATACATGTTATCAAATTTCAAGAATAACTGAAATGATGGGATAAATGTGTTTGAAGCAAGGTAGGGTATTTGGAGGGAGATTAATGACAATATGTCTTTACTATATATTTTTAAAAATGCAATCAGAACCACATACCACAGTGCAAGGCATGGTGGCTGACACCTGTAATCCCAGCACTCGGGAGGTAGAAGCAGGAGGATTTCTGTGAGTTCAAGGCTGAGCTCAGGACCAGCCCGAACTACACAAGTGAGACCCTGACTCAAAAAAAAAAAATGTAAACATTCATTGTATGTTTTGATTATATCTCTTATGTGAATTATGCCATATTTGTCCTTCCATGATGGCTTATTTCATGTTCCTTCACATCATCACAAATGCAGGATTTCTTACTTTTTAAGACTAATGTTTATGGGCCAGGGAGTTAGCTCAGTGGTTCTGGCGCCTGTCTTGCAAGCGCAAGGGCCCGGGTTCGATTCCCCGGTAACCACATAACAATACTGGGCGTGGAGACTCACCCCCAGCAGCAACCAGTACCACATACCACAGTGCCGGGCATGGTGGCTCATGCCTGTAATCCCAGCACTCGGGAGGCAGAGGCAGGAGGATTGTGATGTGAGTTGGAGGCTGAGCTCAGGGCCAGCCTGAACCACAAAGCGAGACCCTGTCTCAAAAAACCTGAAAAAAAAAAAAAAAGACTAATGTTTAGTTGTACGTATATATCACATTTCACTTATCCATTCAAATATCAGTAGACAATTTGGGGTATATTTATTCTTTCTATATTTTTCAAATACTTTCAGGGACAACTTATATTGATATGGAACTGACTGACTATTGAAGTACGATAAATAATTTTATAGCTCTCTTGCTAGGGTATTTGAGAGGCAGATAATTGACTGATGCTTTTAAGTATTAGTTACTTTAATATTGAATTCTTTTATATTTATTTTTCTATTTATTCTTATATAGATTTGGCCATTTGATATCTTACAAAAATTTTGTATTTTATGAAGTTAAAATTTTACAGTGTTTTGTATGTTTAAAAACTGTTTTCTGTAGTAATTTCCTCTTTTTCATTCTATACTTGGTTTAAATTTTTTCTTGATTACATACTCTAGAAATCTACCTACATCTTGAATATTTTTAAGAATGCATCTTTGGACTTGATTAACCTGTTATGGAGGTCTGTGAATATAGGTGCCTTTACTATTTTACTCATTTCTGTACTTAGTTTTTGTTTTGGTCTCTGTCTTAGTTACTTTCTCCTCACTGAGACAAAACACCCAACACCCACAGCTTCAAGAAGGGGAGGTTTGGACTCATGTTTTCGGTCCGCAGTTGGCTGACTCCGAGGCAGGGGGGCGTGGTGGAAGGGTTTGATGGAGGGAAGCTGCAAGAGAGTCACAGGAGCTGCTGGGAGGTACCGCTTCACAGTCTCAGCCACAGAGACCTGCCTCTTGGGCCACATGCCCCTCCGAGCAGTGTGCCAGCTTTGCAAGGCTTGTAATACAATCACCTTCCAAAGAATGAGGCTCTAAGAGCCATTTTAGATCTAAATCTTTCTTATTTATTTGAATGTTTTATTGTCTTTTTTCTAATGTGTGAATTGAACTCTAAGTTTAATTTTACTTTTAATCATTCTTATTTCCTGATTAACTTCCTTTAAGCTGTGTATACTGAATGTTTGCTTTGCTGGCATTCCTTTAGACTGTTATAAAGAAGTAGTGTTTTTAGAAGGCAATTTTTAAAATATAGAAACTCACCAAATTTGAGACTATGAAAACAGAGGAAGAAAAAGTTGATATACTTTCATGAGCAGTTCCTCTCTCTAGAGATTTTGCTGCCCTGATACTTCCAAGAGACCAGAGGCCTGAGCTGAAGGCCTTATATCTATGGCCCTGGGACATGTAAAGGTTAACCAGAAACAACATAAGCAAAACATAGAATTTTGTTTCTCCATTTCCTCCTCTTACAACTGCCATGGACTGCCCTGTGTACTTCCCATAGACATTACCGCCTCCTTTTCAATCCCCACCACACACACACACACACACACACACACACACACACACACACACACACCAAGGGTGACAGTCCCCAGAATGTTCTTACTCTCTCTCCTTTTTCTTTATCTCTTCTTCTTCCCATTTCTCTCTTTCCTTTTTATTGTATGAAAAAACCATGCTTCAGGGCTTCTCTGGGGTTGACTGAGGGAGAAGTAATCAGCAAGTCATGGCAGCCTGCCATCTTGACAGAAGCCAGAAATATTCTTTATTTTCAACACGTGCTTGGCTCTTCTTTACTCTTTGTACCTGCGGATCATTTTTAAAATAATTTTTTTCACTGTCTTCCAAAGAAACCTCACGGGGTTATTAATCAAATACTTGTTTTACAACCCATAAGTTGATTTGTGAATAACTGACATATTTATGACAGGCAACACTGCCATCCAGGCATCTAGTGTGTGACTTGGGATACTCAATTATTATTTTATATCCCTCAATAAAATTTTATCATTTTATTTATATAGGTCACACACATTTCTTAAGGTTGCTTACTATTGTATGTCATTTACAATGATCGTGTGTGGGACACATTTTAACTTTATTTTTTTGTAACTAGTTAGTGATGTATTTTCAGCTTATTAACATTTGCAAACATATTTACTTCCATTCCTTCCCAGAAACTGTAATAATGGGAAAATGGACTTTTAAAATATCTTATGGAAAGCAAGTAAAAACATAATGCACTTTCTTTTAATGGTAAATAGAAGAGTGTCTTCTTACTCTTCTTATTGCTGAAACAAAATATCAAACACACAATGTTAATGGAGAAAAGGTTTATTTAGCTCACAGTGTATACAGATTTCAGCTCATAAATTGGCTGGTTCCAAGATGGGGTGGCATAGCAGTCATCATAGAGTGAAATCAGTTCGTGGAGGGCAAAAGGTAGCAAAACAAACAGGGATGACCACAGTTCTTTCTTTCCTTTTGATCTTATCCAGGCTCCTTAGGGATGGTGGTACTCATACCCCTACTCCTAGTGCCTCTGATCTTAGCATTACACTATGAATCAATTCCAGAGTCACACACTCTAGATTCAGTCACCTCTGAAGAAGCACCACCTATGAAAATGTGAGGCTTTGGGGATATACCTAAACACAAGCCATAATATTCTACTTCTGCCCCTCAAAGACTTATGCAAAAGGCATTTGGTTCATTCCCAGGAGTTGTCAAAGTTCTAACAGTTTCAACATTGTAGAAAAGTACAAAGTCTCCTCTGAGATTTAGGGCAAATTCTTAGCTCTAAGCTTCTGTAAAAATGAAAAGAAAGGCTACATCTTGGAAACAACCCAAATGTCCATCCACTGGAGACTGGATAAAAAAGCTGTGGTTCTTCTACAGAATGGAGTATTACTCTGCCATAAAAAATGATAACTTTGAATCATTTCTACTTAAATGGACATACCTTGAGGATATCCTCATAAGTGAAATAAATAGGGCACTGATAGGTACATATCGCATCTTTTCTCTGGTATGAGAAAATAAAGATGTAAATGAGTCCTAGCATTGTATGTTATATATTGTGAAATAGAAAATTCTCAATGTAAAATAGGGTTAAAGGGGAAAATGTTGAGATCGTAACAAAATAGTAAGGAAACAAATTTTATGTATATGGGGGGGGTGGTAGGGTGGGTAGGGATATGGGGAAAAATGAGAATTAAGTTGTGTCTTATACTGGTACAAATCCCCATTATGGAGTGCAATCATGATGTGTATATTTAATGTACCAATAAAGATTTTTTAAAAAATGAAAGTCAAACATTTCCAACATTCAATGGCCCAAGAAAAACATTTCCATTCCCAAAGTTCCAAGCAGGGAGATAACAATGAATGAGAACAAAGCAAGACCAAAATCCAGAAGGGCAAACATCAAATTCCCCAGTTCCATTGCCAGCAATCTGGAGAAAGTCATCAACTTCAAAGGGCTTCCCTACGACACTTCTGGTGGTTTTACCTTTCATGGTTCCTTCCTTTGCCTCCTCTGCTCACTCTGCTTTCCTTGCTTCCTCACTCACAAGCTTTCCTTGGACAATCCATGTTTCTGTGTTCTCCAGCCTTCTGGGGTCTCCACTGCACCTTTGGTTTCAGACACTGCAGTCTCAGGAGCATACTGCCTGGCCTCCCAGATCTTCTTCTAAAATCTGAGTGAAGTTTTCTGATTCCACAACTCTTACATTCTGCATAATCCTAAAACTAATACTATGTGGATGATGCCAAACTCTGCTGCCAGCTGGAGCAGTAGCCAGACTTCCATCCCTCTTGAATACAGGGAGTCTAATGCCTATGAATCAAATCCCAAGGAACAATTTCCCTGAGCTGCACCACTGGGGCTTCTCAAAGTAAAGTCTTTCACTTTTGCAATTTTTAGACTGTAAAGGGGATAGCCCTACTATTTCCTGTGATGCCCTCTAGCCATCTTTTCTATTTGGTTCCTTTTCAGCAATCAAGATCTTTTCTGCTCTATCTTTGCAGTCTACAGTTTTCCTTTCTTTCCAAACTCACGACACTTTAAATTATTCTGATGGGCTCTTTACTCTTAACATAAATTTAGCTACAAGTCCGCAACAGTAGCCATGCCAAGGTGTCAACATTACACTGGCTTGAAATTTCTCCTGTCAGTTTAATTAGTCCTCCTCTCTTAATCTCAATCTCAGGCAGTCTCTGGACACAAAATGTAGACAAACTTTCTGCCAAGGCATAACACATACTGTCTGGAATCCATTAGCTGATATAATCCTTCCCACCAAAACCTCCTGAGCCTAGTCTTCACTGGCATAATTTCTATCAGCCTTCTGGTTATCTGAGCTCTGACCAGAGCAGTCTATCAAGTTAGTCTAAGATGTTCCAGCTCTACATTGTCAGCTGGCCTCTCTGAACCTTTCTAAACTCTTCCCACAAGCCAATTCTAAAGATTCCTGAGCCACATGGTCAGGTATAGTCACAGAAACTACCCACTTCCTCAGTACCAAATTTTGTCTTAGTCACCTTACCCACTATTGAGACAAAAAAATCCAACACACAGTGTTAAAGGAAAAAGAGTTTATTTAACTCAAAGGTTCAGTCCGTAGTGAACTGGTTCCAAGGGAGGATGGCACACGAAAGACAGGCATCACAGAGGAAAAACAGTTCATGGGGGTGCAGGAAGCACAAAAAAGCAAGGGATGACCAGGGATCTTCCTGTATTTTATATTTATCCATTCTACTAGAGCAGGTAGCACTCCCATCCTGCCTTCTCGCACCCATGATCGTGGCTTCACGCCATGAATCAGTTCCCAGTATCCCATGCTCTGGATCCCTAACCTCTGAAAAGGCCCCACCTATGACATCAGGAGGCTTCCAGGGGACTTCTAAACACAAGCCACAATAAGGGGAAAGTACTTCTATTTATATGGGCTTTGGCAATTTTCTCTGAAAATATGTGACCAGTGTATTTAACAGTTTTTTTCTCAGTCTAAGTAAGAAACTAGTAGAAACTAGAGAAGTAAATTTAAAAGGTCAATTAGATCAAGAAGGATCACAATGCAGTGATACTGAAGGTTTCTACTTCTATGTGACACACTTCTACACCTCAGGAGATTGGCTTATGTTTGGGAAGTATTCATAACTAAGTTTCAGCCATAATTAGACGTGCTCAGTAGTGTAATGGGCAGCCAACATGTGCATTTTTTGTTTGTTGAACTAGGTTGGAAGGCAAGTCCTGAGGGGCTTTCTTGGGCCTACAGCACTCTCTCTTAAGGAAGAAGCCAGGTGTTATAAACTCACTTAGTAACAGAACCTCAGGGAGGGAGGACCAGTGCCATCTAGAAGTTTGCCAATCACCCAAATCTGAGCCCAGCTCCTAGGTGCATCATTAGAGCCTGTGGCAAGATAAAGTGATTAGTTTTCTGAGGCTCTCTGGACATGGACATCAGAAACATTACTGAGACGCCCATGAGCTGGGGACCACGCCAGAAGAACCATGCTCTTTCTCTGTCTCCAGGTCCATACAGGACTCCAGTGGGACTCCAGGAACCATAGTCAGGACTCCAGAGCTAGAGTGACTCCTAGTGAGGAACCTCAGCATCTCTAAGGCCACTGGCATGCTCCAGACACTGTGAGAAAATTGGGGCTCAGGCCTGGGTGACTCTCAATGATGTCACATGTGTGGCAAGGGAACTTGGAAGTCATGAGTGAACAGCTGAGGGAAGAGCTACTGCAGTGTGAGTTTTCAGAGTGCCTTGTGAGGCCTGAGGAGTCCTAGATAATTTGAGTGAACTAATTTACCCTTGGATCCCACTAACACGCTTAAATGTGTGTGCCCTCTTAACCTGTGCTCTTTGATATTCTCGGAATACTTGACAGAGATGGAAATAACACTTTTTTATTTTTAAAATACTCAGAGCCACTTTTTCAGTTGTTAAATAACTTTGAAATTCACTCCACTAGGTAATGAAAGGCACTGCAAATTCTTCTTGACACAATTTTAACAATGAGGCCCATAAAATTAATTTTCAAGTCAACGTTCATCCGGTTCCAGTTGACGTCTTATAAACTTTAAAAATTATTCTTAATTTTTAAAAGGGAATAATCTTTCTAGTTGCTGTCTAGCTGAGAGAGAGTAATCTTGGATCTGAGGGGTCCCCTTTAGTTGGGTAGCTGAGGAGGAAGACCAAATTCAGCCACCTTTTCTTTCCATCCAGTGACCATGTGGGTTTTAAAATGATAAGGCTTTTATTGTGCCCCAGACAGCTGGCCTTCAAAGATTCTGCTCTCCCCAACAAGCACACACAAACACACACATGAACAGTCATGAGTACATGTAATGTACACACAAATACATCTGTCTATAATTACAGGTAATGCACACTAATGTACATCATACAGTGGCAGTTACTCACTAACTCCAAACCCCAGCCTTAGTTTAACACGCATTCACACACAGCTGGGTATCATTATTCTTAGACTCTGTGTCTGCCCACAGCCTCCTAATCGGCCCGACTTCCCTCTCCATGGCTCTCCCGATGAGTAATCTTGAAGACAGCTTCTCTAGGGAAGTCCACCTGGCCCCTCTCAAAGGGAAAAAAGAACCAACTTGTCCCGACTTAGCAGAATAAAGACAAAAATAAACTTTACTTCAAAAACAGGGTTTAAATCAGATGAGAAACCCCAGCTGTCTAGCTACCTTTAACAACCTCCACCCAGGCTGCATTATGGCCTGACTCAGTTTCCTGGCCTGGCTCCTAGCTGTGTGTTGCCAGCTGCTGACTGCCTTGTGGCCATGCTTGGGCAAATTGCTTTTCAGGCATCACTGGGGAGAAGCGGACTGGTGTGTCTGGCTCTTCTCACATCTTAAGGTTCCTCACCATTGTCACACACAGAAGCTTGTCACCATAAAGTCTCCCAGTCCCGAGAAGCAAACAGCACTCTTCTTCACACTCGTGCAATCCTTACTTGCAGCCATTTTTTTTACATGGACATGCTTAAAAGAAAATAAGATTATTTTACCATTTCATTGAGTTAGGAGTTGCTCAGGATTTCTGAGCAAGTGAAAATGAGTCAGCCAGGGCAGAGGGAAGGAGCCTTAAGAAGCAAACAAAACATCTTTCTTATTTTCCTCTTCTCGCTCCCAGCATGACTTGCAAAGCAAGATGTAAGACTGTTTCTCATACCTGCCCACCATCAGAGCTCTTCTCTGCACACAGAGTGTGGGGAACGTGCCCCACCAGTACGGAGAGCCCCTCAGTATTTCTGGACTATATGGGTGTGAAAAGAACTTGGTGCAGAGATACCAAGGAAGAAAAAAATGGCTCTGCTCATACAAGGTGTGGTGTTGCACACCTGGAAATCCCACACCCAGAAGGCTGAGGTTGGAGGATCAGAGGATCCCCACAAGTTCAAGGCCAACCTGGCTACCAAGTGAGATTCTCTCTCAGACAAACAAAGACAAAGCCACAAACCAGTTCACCTTCTCACAGAAACCCAGCCATCTGGGAGGGTGGCTGTAGGACATAGTGCTTCTGAGGCATGGCCCTGATTTCCAAAAGAATAGATCTCCCCAGCCCTCTGACAGCCTCTTTCTTTGGAAACTCTTATTTATAGTCTGAATTATTGGAACAATCAACATGGGAGGGAGGGCTGGGGGGCGGTAAAGGGGTTTCCCAGCTTTGTGTGAGAAGAGGAAAAGAGGGGCAGCTTTTGCAGACCAATTCGAGCCTTTTTCTCCCTGCCAGAGTGCAAAGTGCCAGCTGAGGCCTGACACCTTGCTTCATTGTGTGCAGACGGGGAAAGCGATCTCTCAATTATCTTCAAATTAACTGCCTCTTGCCATTATCTGCTCCCTGAGGACCAATCAGAATGTGTGTTTGAAAAAGCTGGGAGTCACCCTAGCACTTCATCCATCTCTCTGGGATCCCTTCCCACCTACCTCCTCCCAGACACGCACCCAGCCAAAATCATCTGTGGCTGCCATTTCTCATGACAAACTTTAATGCTTTAATTAGGAAGCATCTGCGTGTCCACTCCTCACAAACACCATATGGTGCTCTGTACAAAATATGTTTCATTTTCATGAAGGCCAAGCCTTAGGAAAGGGCAGCAGTTTGAATATCAATGGGTGTTCCCACATTAGGTGAAGAATAAATTTGCTGTGCTTCAAGAGCCTATAGTGTCAAAAAGAATGAAAGGGTTTGTTCTCTATCTGGCAACCACTGGAGGAAGAGATGTCTTATGTGAGAATAAAGTAGATTTCTACTTTCTAAGAATGAGAAATGCAAAGCCCTTTAAAAGTATGTTCTAAGACTCTTCTAAGCATCCTAAAGATTTAAGGTAAGAGATATCCTACACCAATGTTTCTAATCTCTAACAGAATGGTAAAATAGCCCGCTATTACACTGAGTGTTTAGACAATCTAGAACCAGTTTGGGGATGTTGAAAACATCCAGTTACTAAAGTATTTTCTATACCTGCTCAGAAGCCTGGCTTTCTGAGTATGTGTGGATAACAGCAAATTAATAGCTTTCCTTCTTTGACTGCCATGGACTGACTTGGAAAATACGGACCAGTGGGATGATATCAGGTCCTTAGATTTATTTTCTTTTCATATGTAATGTCCTTGAAATAACAAATTTAAGTTTCCAAAGTTCACATTTCTCTAAAATTCAAAGATTTCCACAGGTCCCCCAATGCTCAAGCTCTTTTCTCCAGTGAGTGAAATGGGGAGAAACAGGCCAGATTCCAACATGGGCCTTTTCCTGCTTTTATGCAAATCACTCAACATGCAAATGACTAAATAATTAAACCACGATGGCGTTTAAATAAGCCATTTATATTTCCCTCCTTGCTCAGGTCAGCTACTATTCCTTTGCTGGATGTCACCGGAAAAGGTTAGCGAAAGCCCCTGTGGAGAGGGGATTGGGTCAGGAAGGGCTATAATTAGTCATTTTCATTTCATGATAAATAAAGCAGTTGATGCCGGGGAGTGAACAACAGCCCCCTGTCCCCAAATGACGGGACTGGTTTCTTTCTTCCCCATCACCTGGGCCCTGTTCTTCATTCGATCTTGAGTGTCAGTCAGCTCAGGGTCCTCTTCAACTCCACGGTGTAATTATGGTACCACATGTGGCTTCTGAGACACAACTTTAATTACCCAAACTGGAGCACACAACAGCCCCTGAATTGAGCGAACAAAAGCCTATTAGAAAGTAATCCCCCGTGGCCACAGTGTAATTATTGTTGGGGGCCAGGGTGGCTGTGGAATTATCTCTGCAATATCTCACTAACCTTCTAGGCCAGAGCTACATGAATGATGACTTGTGCCACGATCTCATTTCCTTTCATGGTGTGACACCGAAAATAATGGGGTGGCGAAGGGAGTCTGTGCCTGCTTGTGGCCCAGACCTCAATTTAGCAGCCACCACAGATGTGCAAACAAGACGCAGGCAGCAATAATGGCAGCGATAGCCTCCTACCTTGGCCCCGCAAGGACGGAGCTGAGAACAGAGGGACACGAGCCGTCCACACGAGCAGTGTAAGCCTGTGTGTGAAGATGGACAGGACCCAGCCTGCCAAGGGGCTCCGCGTGGCTTCTCCTGAAGCAGAGTCGCTCCCCTGCACTAGGAGACGCGGGGTGGGGGGTGTCCTCATGGGCCTTTCCCCCACTCTAATTAAGCATGCTTCCCCCACAAGAGGCTCATATTTTACCTCTGGACTCCAAGAGTAGTATCTAATGGAGCTCAGTACAGTGTTCACTTCTCAACCACACGAGGCAGGCTCTTCGGAATCCTCTTGTGGGCTCAATCGCGTAACTTTTCCTGTAAATGTGAAGAGAAAGCATTTGTTTCGAAAGTGACCGCTGTTTTGTTACTTAATTGATTGATTTTATGGTACTGGGATTAAATCTGAGGGCTTCACCCTGAACTACATTCCCAGTTCTTTTATTATCATCATCATCATCATCGTCATTTTATTTTATTTTGAGACAGGATCCGTCTAAGTTGCCCAGGCTGAGTTCTAATTTGTAATCCTCCTGCCTCAGTCTCTCAGAGCTCCAGGAGCACAGGCATGCACCACCAGGTGTGGCTGCTTCTGTTATAATTGCTTGTTTAACAGAACTGCTTGGATGGCTTTCTTTGTGCTTTATTGTCTGGCCAGATAAGAAGGATTTAATCATAGCATAGACACCTGTACTACAAGTGTCAGAAAATTCTGACTTGTCATCATAGAAATTAATGGTGAACCGCATCATATTATCACAAATTACTTTTTTTTCTCGTAGTTCCAATCTTTTTCTCAGGCCTATTATGCTTTTGAAAGATGCGCTTGATCAAGTCTACCCACCCTAAGGCAGTTTTTTCTCATCATTTATTTATGTCTGTTTGTCACCAGCTAGCATGGGCCCTTGCTTTAGTAGAAATGGAAATGAAAACTAAGGCACAAATTTATAGAAACAAAGCTTTAATTGGAAAGTCTGAGAAAAGAAAAGACCCCAGACGGAGTAGCTGAAGGGAGCATACCCTGATTTAGGGGATCAAATTCTTTCCTGCCACATGCACAGAGATGGGAAGCATCACACACACACACACACACACACACACACACGCAAAGCTTTAAGGATCGGTTGGTGGACTGAGGTCTAGAGGACCACAAGTTCCAGCCCAGCCTGGGCACCTTGGCATGAGCTTGTCTCTGTCATTATCTGAATCCTGTTGTCAGAGCTAAGCTCGTCTCTGTTTGTGTTAGTGTATTCATATAGGGCTCTACTTTACCTGGAACCTGGGTGATCATAGGCTTAGGTCAATGGCTGCAGGCTTCTGAATACAGTCCAGTGTCCCTGTAAACCTGTTACCTTGGGATTCTCCGTTTGAAAGGTGGATGAGCTCATGTAAACTCAGGGCTAATCAGCCTTATCTGGTCAGCTCCGAGATAGTCTCCCCCTAAGTGATCAACATATGCAGAGCTAAGAGATTTGACCCAAAATTTACTGTAGCCTATGGTAATAGGGGAATGGGATGTAACTAGAACTTTTGGATTATGTTCTCCTGTGAGTTGACGACACATGGTGAAATAATTAATAATTAGGCAGAAATGAGACTTGGAGAAGCTGAGCTTGGGCCTGATCCATGCTATTTTGGGTGGCAAGGACCCCTATTACCACATTTGGTGCCTGATGTGGATTTAAATTAGATCTACTGATGAATTTGCCTGCTCAGCAAACTCGGAGTACAAGTGACAGCACACGGATCTCCCAGGACAATTCCAGACATGGACATGGGACACTACTAGTAAGTGTGTTCAGCTGAGAGTTATCTTCTGTCTTTGCTGAGTTAAAAACATGGGTCAATCTCTGTCATTGGATCAGTGTAAATTTGTCAAATTGCTTAAATCGCTGTTAAAGCAAGCAGCATACTTAACACCAAAAAAAGATGTGATAAAATTGCTAAAAGATATAAAAAAATACGCTCCATCTTTTCCCAAGGAGGGGACAATTAACTTAGCAACATAGGAGCATGTGGAACTGTTGAGTCTTTGTTGTTATCAGAGGTGAAGACAAGAGTCAAGCCAAAGTCCATCTGTAGGCAGGAAGGCCTGGTCCATTTTGACCTTGCAGTTCCCAAACAGGGTGGTTCCCAACAGTAACCAAGGATGCAAAACCATGTTTGAGCTTTGTTTTGTCTTTAGTTAACTGTTGAACCTTTGTCAGCCCAAGTGATGTGTCCTGATTTATAGCAGAAATGGATCTTAAGTCCCCATCTCTTCCATAAGAAAACATAAACCAGGATTTTCCTGAGTGGCAGAGAGAGGCCAGGATCCTGCCTGCGCCGACCCCTGTGGTGGCCTCTGGCTATATTATCATCATGTCGAGTCATCATTTCCCACTTAGCAGACTATGGCAGGTAAGTGTGTGCATAATGTAGACTTGCTTCTCCTCCATATGCCATGTATACCATCTAAACAAAACTCTTCACAGTGGTTTTGACTTCCCGGCTTGCTGTAATTGTTCATTCAGGATAGAGTATCTCTCTTATTTGACGTCCATCCTACCTGATAATGATGTCTGATCCATTCTTTTTTTTTTTT
>PVIR01029141.1:0-21352 GCA_004026965.1 Petromus typicus | reverse complement strand
AAGCATAGAAAGCCAAATGTTTTCAACTCATGGATTTTGCAGTTGGTAGACTGCATTTTGGGAATTTTCTGAAAATAGAGATTAGACCTACTGGTACAGCAAGAAATGTATTCAGGGAACTAACTCATAGATGATTCTTTGGGGTTGGACAGAAGATAGCTTCAATTCAATAAGGAAATCTCATAGGTAAATGTGTAGTGATGCAATTTTCATTGGAAGATATTTGAGTACTGTTGATAGACTGAAAATGTGATTTCTTGAGGTTTTATGTCTTTGATGTCTTGGCTAATGCATAAAGACAAAAAAATGTAGAAGTGGCTAGGGAACAATTCATAGGCCTATGAAAATGTCCAGCTATTGATATCTATAAGTTGGACTGGTCAACAAATACTTATGACACATTGGGTCCAGGGGAAATGGCCCAATCAGAGTCTTTGTATATAAGGAGATATATAATATGGAATGCAATGGTAAAATCATAAATACCAAATGCTAAAATCACTGAAGAGAGAGATTGTATGCCAATCAGATCTTTGGGAGTATCTGTACAAAACTCCATATATATATATATATATATATATATATATATATGGTTAAGCACTTAACCCATTTACTCCCTGTCTCTCATTTGAAAATCAGAACTTGGTTTCTGTGCATTATTTCTCCATAGGTTTTGATGTGGCCATCTGGCATTCTGCTTATTATCTTCATTATGAACCTAGGCTTTCTTTTTATGCTAATTCCTATTTGTGTCCATTAAATTCTAAGTTAAGTCAGTTTCAGATTAATGAGAAGTAAGATAAAAGAAGGAAACTTCTGCTGCGTGTTACTATTAATTATGTTGTTGGGATGTAATGTTTAGCACTGCTCAAATCTGGTTGTAAATAAGCTCTGACTTTGATGAGATGACCTGTCTATACTTTTGTTCTTGTTACTGTTGTCACCATCTCCTTTTTGTTAGATGGCAATGAAAACTGGAATTGCCAGATGGTTTCCAAAAAGAAGTGAGCAGTGACTGCCTTTATGAAAAGAGATTCTTTATATACTAATAAGTAAGCAAACAAAAAGGAACACTCATTTAGAAGAAAAGCCTTCTGCTTGAAACATATACTCTCAGAATCTCAGAGTTAGTCATATGCTCTTGTTTCTATCAGGATGATTATGACAAATACAGGTAAAAGTCCCCAAATGAAGTAAACACATAGGTCGCTAAGCGCTACACACTGTCAACATGACACACACAACACAGATGCCAGAGTTCTTCCTTCAGCAGGTGGAGCCTCCACCGCTAAAACTGGTTCTTTCAGAATTAAGTGGACATTCAAGATTCACTTTTTTCCACATGAACTGTGACAGTAAAATCCCTCCCTTGGGCGTGAGAAGAGCCTGATGATAGTTTCAGACCCACTACCTGTACAGCATAATCATCACACCTTAATTTGCTAAATACATAAAAATGATGTTGTATTCAAAGGAAAATTATCAAAAGCTTTTCCCAGGTTATAAAGTCCATAATGCTCAAACATAAACCTTAAGCCTTCAACATAATTTTAAAGCTGACTTTCATGAAAGAGACGAGAGAGATTTCTAGATGCTATAATAACAGCATAGAGTCTCCTTCCCTGAGCCACCTACCTCGGTGGTGGCACGTAGCCACAATTCCTACCACTAGAGAGCCTGAAGTAGTAGGATTGCTGTGAGTTCAAGGCTAGCTGGAACTACATAGCAAAAGCTAGTCTCAAAAATGAAGATGTAAATGAGTCCTAAAATTGTATGTTATATATTGTGAAATAGAAAATGCTCAATGTAAAATAAGGTCAAAGGGGACAATGTTGAGATTGTAACAAAAAAGTAAGGAAACAAATTTTATGTATACGGGGGGGTGGTAGGGTGGATAGGGCTATGGGAAAAAATGAGAATGAAGTTGTGTCTTATACTGGTACAAATCCCCATTATGGAGTGCAATCACGATGTGTATATTTAATGTACCAATAAAGATTTTTTAAAAAAGGGCCAAAAATCACTATATTCCTGAACCCCTTGCTATGTAGAGAACTCAAAGTATGTAGTAAATTTTGAGATTACCTTTGATTGGGAGAATGGAAAAGAGAAAAATCATACATACTAATTAAACTGCATCAGAAATTATAGGAGCCATGAAGTTGGTTTTATTATCCAGACAAAAATTTAAAATAATCTTCTTTTCCACTTCGGAGTTGTCTCTCAAAATTCATCTTAGGTTCTCATAGCTTAACCTAATGTTAGATACCTACTTGTGCTCCATCTATTCATGTTGAGCTTTTTGCCATTAATTACGCACATCAGTGGTCAATGTGGAGGAGAGTTTAGATAAGAAGATAAAGCACAATTTAAGTCTTCAACTGTTCGTTGAATTGTCCACTTTTTAACTGAGAAGGATAGCGGTCCTCTAATGAATCATTGCTCCAAATATAATATACACATATAGGTAATAGGAAATAGGGAATAGATATTTTCAAAAAGGGAGAGGACTGAGAGATGGAGGAAGAGGAGAAGTAAAAAGAATTAATGTGTGTTGTGCTCATGTATCAGCTCGTACAAGGAATGTGATTGATAAAAATTATAAAAGTATAAGTTTAATTCTTTTTTTGTTCAGCACAGTGGTTTATATTTGCTATAATGGTCCTCAAGGAAAAAAAATAAAATTATAAAGAGATAAGTGATTCTTAGTGTATACTAGTAAAAAATTTTAACTTTATATATTCTAAATACATATTATATGAACTCGCATAATGCTATTCATGGTTGTACTAGATTAAGAAACTAATCAGAAATGAAAGGTAGCAGCTGTAGTCTTAGGGGATAATGTCTTTGATGTTCCTTCTCTATCTCCTTATCTAATATGTTTGTGATGCTGGCTCAGTGAGAATCAAATAAGGCCATGCCCAACATGCAAGAGAGATGAAAATTAGATTATCTGAAGGTCAGCATAAAATCGAGTAAAATAAAAATTAGAATTAACTCCTTTGTCAGAGAGGCATGATGAGCTTGGTGAATCTTTTTCCTTTCTTTGTTTGTTTTTTTTAATTCAAATCTTTATTGGTGCATTATGAATTTGTTCCTCCCTGCCATGGGAGATGCTTAGGATTGAATGCAGGGATCTCACACTGAGCCGTGACCCAGTACTTTCTTATTCTTTATTTCATGACTAGGTCCTTCTAATTTGCTTAGTTCTCAGGAATGAGCTAGGATTTGAGCTACTCCTCCCTGGGTTTCCCAGTTTCGTGATCACCGGTGTGTGATTGCGACCCTGACCTTTAGCCACTTATACAACCTATGAGTTTGACAGGCAGGAGTGATAAGACACCTGAATATCAAAAAAGAAAAATGTATCCAATCATGCCCAAGAAAAATGGAGCCTCAAGCAACAAATTTTAAAATCTCAGTTCTATGTGCAAACGCATAAATTAGGCTAGTCTATTTTTTCCATTGAATATTTATCTAACCAATTCCATTTGTGAACTCCTAATAGGGCTTCTGAATTTTTTACATATGTTGAGAGAGAAAAAAAAAAAAAAGGAATCTGAGCCTGGGAAGTTTTCCTATCTCCCAGGGAAAAACTGACTTCATCTCATCAAAGGAAAGGCTCCCCAAAGAGGCTGAGCTCCAGACAGTATTGGAAAAGTTGTGGGGATAGTTTAGCACATGGCAGAGAGATTTCTGTCTTGCAGGCAGAGTAAAACTTGAAAATCTGGCTTTTGGAACATTCCAGAAGTCTAGGTACTATAGAAACTATTCATGTATAGGTATCTTCATAATGGACAGTGCCTGGGAGAAGAGCAAGGGAGAGTGCTAGTTACCGGCTACTGCTGGCCAAAATGACTTAGGATTTCGGTACCGACAAAAGTACTCTTGAGAAGCCAGGACACCAGGAAAGCTGTGTCAGGAGCTTATCTGGAGGAATGCACCTGAGTGAGGAAAGGCTGCCCCTTGTCTGCACTGTCTCTGCGCTGGTTGCTATTGGTCAGACTTCCCATCAGACCTACTGGCTGCAGTTACTATTTAAAAGGCTCTGGTTTACTTTCATAAAGAAGTAAAAAAAGTAAAAAAAGAGGGAATTTGGAGATGTGGTGAATATATCAGCAGTTTATGTAGTTCTCAACTATGCTGCCCTCAGCCCACAAGAGAACAATAAATACAAGTCCTTTGCCGTGTAGAGTGGCAGAATCCTCCAAACAAAGATATTTCCCCTAGTCTTTTGCCAACTTGGTCTTGTGATTTTTTTGGGCCAAAAGCATGAAAGTGGGAAGGATGTGGTGTCTTTGCTGAGCAAAAATTTTCCATGCAAGTGTGTAATTTGGTATAGCAGCTTCATCTTTGTCCTGCTGTGAAGAAGTGGGTCTCAAGTAGGAGCTTCAGCATCGAAGCCCCACACGGAAGTCCAGAGCAGAGCAGAGCCACAGCCAAGCTGAGACTTGAAACAAGGAATGATACTGGAGGTTAGATTCCCCTGAAGTTCAAGGGTATTTATTATTACAACAGAAGCTACATGCAGTTTCCGTGCATGACAGAAAATAACTTTCTAACCTGTGAAGTTTGCCTTAGATTTCCCATGTTATATAAATATGGTGTTAACCATTAGGTCATTCCCTGATCTTACAAATTCACTTGTAGCAAGGAGATGATGGATCAAGTAGATTTTCTCACAACATTGATAAAGCCAGCTTCCATTTCTTAAATGACATCTCATGCTTTCTAGTTCTTAGAGTATAACTTCTCTAATAGTTAGACGTGAAAAGATTATCTCAACCACTTGTTTAATATGCAGGATTTATCTACATTACTATACTTCTTTTTGCTGTTTTGATGTTCTCATCTAAGCACTATCATTTGCCTTATTTCATCCAGTTTTGTTAAATGTGCCCAAATCACTTGTGATACTGAGCTGTGATTTATCTTTGAATGACTTGCTCTTCTGAATGAGAGTTGGTAGACTTCTAAAGAACTTTCTTGTGTAGGAATTAGTTTTTGATAAATTGTCATGTATACATTCTTTGCATATTCAACAAAGACATTGTTATATTCAGTTATTTCTTAGGCAAAGTTCTTTTTCTATCTTATCATTATTTTTGCCATTTCAGCTATAGCTGAACTCTTGATACAGTGCTATCATAGTTATTATTTTTGGGAATCTCAAAGCTTCCTCTAAACCAGTGGTGGCAAACTACTGGCACGTGTCCCACAGTGGATATGCAGACACATTTCTGTTGGCACACAAGCCAAGTCATCGGTCCTTGCCCCAGCATCCGAGCATTCGGGTTTAACTGCAGTGTTGGAAGTTTATAATAAATAACTGGGTTTTGGGCTGTGATTTAGACATTTAGTCTAAAATGTTTGCATCACTACTGTAAGCTGAGCCCCAAATCCACTGAGTCTAAAATAGACTAATATTTCTACTGAAAAATCAGGCTGCAACTCAATAAATATTTTCAATTAAAATAAAAAATAGGAGTTAACAGTATGATCACTGAATGTTTGAAAGTATCATTCAAATATTAAAATATGTCTAAAATATATAATTTGAAAGCCTATCATTAAGTGCAAGGGATATTACTCATATAGATATTCAAAAATGTCAAGTAGAGCTTTTGAAACTTGTTGCTGTAAGAATGATCAATCTTAGAAATAATTTAATTTGGGCAAGTGCATGAAAGGCACTTCAAGGAAGTAGAAAAAAATATAAAATCTATTTCCTCATCTCGGATGCCAATATCTGCCCTACCAAATTCATAAGATTTTTTGAAAACCTCATGAATATTTTAGTGAAAGGAGTATGCAAATTATAAAGATGCTTGGAAATATGGAAGACTTTTATCCCATGAACTGATGGCTTAGTAGTATCTTCCAGAGTCCTGTTTAACCAGAGACATAGTCAAATGAGCAAGACGATGAAAAACGTAATCTTAACCATGTGTGCTACTCCGAAAGCAGAAGACACTGGGATAGGACCCAAGACAGAGGTAGCTGGAGACATAATTTCTTCTGAAACCACTAAAAGCTTGATTCTAATTTCTTCTTTTTACAAAGTATCATATCCTGAAGTCTCATGGGGGATAGCATAGAGAAAATTTGTCTAGCAACGGACAAATTTACAGTGGGAAAGTTCCTTCTAATTATGTAGTTTTGTCACTAGAAGAAAGAAGGAGAGAACAGTGGATTCAGAGCCTTCATGAACGATTCTAGGTGGAGAGATTGAGGCTTATTCAGCTCAGGGTCAGCTTGCTGATGAACTTTCCTGAGTCTGATTTTTCTCAGTGTAAAGTGAACAGTCATTCTCTTTATTTATGTATGAACCCATAGTCCTTGGGACAAATGCATTGTTACAGTGTGACATAGTATACCATTTTACTTATTAAATTGGCCCTCCCTCACTAGACTATGGATGCCTTGAAAATGAAGACCATCTTTATTTTCTAGTACTCCTGACTTTCTTGCATAGAACTCAGAGGAGATTTCCAGTGTTTATCTACAAGATGGCTGAATAACACATCAGAATCATCAAAGACATTGGAGAGATACCATTCACTAAGTTTTTAATAATGAGCCGAACTTCAGAAGTGTTGAGGAACTATTTTCAAGACACAGCAAGATATTAATTTAATATTAAAATTTAACAAACTGTCTATATACTTGATGCAAATATTTTTTCAGGATAATTCAAGAAAGCCTGAGTTCCTATCTTTAAATTCATAGATTTCTTAAAAACAGACTTAAACATCTGTGGTATTTTGCTCCAAAAATAATAATTTTCTTGTAATAAAGCTAAGGCTGGAATGGGATATGAAAAGAAGTATCATAAAAATCAGAGGAGCTTTTCCTATACATAAACCTAAAAGTTTAGAGATCTCAGTCAAAGAGAGAGTACTGTAATTATTCTCAAACAGGAAATTTAATTGTATGTGGACTGAGCATATTTTAAGTTATAATGGCATCAACTTCCACTTTTTCCAGATGTCTTAAGCTCATGTTGGATTCTCACTTTATCATATTTGCAAACAGACATAGTTATCAAAAATCTATAAATAGGTCATGTCATCCTTAATCTTCACCATGTAAAGAATATATATAATTTTTGGCTGTGCTTAAAGGATATACCAAGAGGAATACCATATCATCCAGGCTGTTCTTGTTTGACTTTCAGCAGAAATGTTTAGCAAGGTAAATCTCACTTTGTCCATTACTTTGCTTGCTATGTGATATAAATTCTTTGCCTACTAATCACAAATCTCAAGATCTGGGAAAATGAAGTGCCTCAGAACAGGCTATATATTTTTATTGCCATCTTGAATCAAACTGATGCAGTTTTTCATGAAAGGACTAATAAATGTCACAATCTGTATTGAAACATCTCTGTATTTTATGGACCCATCTGATATACCCCTGATAAAGTTTTAAAACAATCCATAATAGATTTCACAAGAAACTCAGATCTGCCAGAACTCTCATTAGCAGCCCAGTTTTAACCACTACTTTAGGCCTATCTGAAAAATGTTAGTGGAGCTGTTTAATATTGAAAGACTCATAGCTGAAAAGACAGGATGCTCAATTATTCAAACATCCAGTTAGATTGCGATTTCAAGCAATTTTACAAACAAAATTGCATTTTGTGCTTATTTGCAAAGTGCAGACTTTCATTTCATTAAATGTGTAGTTCATTGAAAATGCCCATGTTTCTAAATGATTCTGCATGAGAAAAAACAGTACATTAAAACAAAAATACCTCTCAGCTTGTTAAAATGTGATCATTTTGTGATTGATGTTTTGCTCACATAACATTTGCTTGATTGATAGCATTACATGAAATAAAGAAGCCACAATCTCTCCCAACCTGATGTTCACAGGAAAGACAAACTGCACAGTCATCATATGGAACTGGCTTTCATATATAATCTCTCTCTTTTTTTTTTTTTTCTTGCTAATGGATTCTCTGTCAGGCAGGTTATGTGCTTCTGGTCACAGACCTGTTTACAAGAATGTTACCTACCTAGAATTTCCTACCTAAAACAAAAATGTTAGCCAATCAAAACATGAAGTAATCACCAGAAAATAATAAGAGAGTAACTCATATTGAAATGAAAAACTGTTTTCATTCTACTAACCCATTCTATAGACCTATAAATAGTGAATGTGTGTATCAGAGCTGTATGAAAAGAATCTCAATAAATTTATAGGAAATTACTAGCAGCATGATCTCTGTGCACAGGAGAATAGAGGGAGATATTTTTGCAGTTATTTTTCTCTGTCCTTTTCATTTTTTCTCATTCAGCATATATTTTTGTGAGAAGAAAATAAATGACATAATTCTGTTTCCTTAAATTTTACCATATTTTTCACCAAGCAATGTATAAAAATATTCACATAGAATAATATAATATTTGTTAAATTCAAAATATGCACGATTGCCTTTAAATATTATTAACTACTTAAAAGAAAACTCAAAGCATGCATACTAGTTTATTAGCAGTAATAGTGGATTTTAAAAGAAATAAAGGCAAAAGCTTTCCACATTTTCTAATAATATAAGCTAGTACTCTCCTGAATCTTTCATCCATACTCATTCTTTATTATGTAGTTTAAACATCTGATGCCACTTTTGAATTTGGTCTGGTGACATACTCCCATTTTTACCCGTTAAGCTCATTTTGGATCAGGTATTAAGATTTAAAGTTTCAGGCTTGAAATTTATGTGTTCAGTTGTGTTAGTGTTCCAATTAGAAATGTCTAAATTCCTGAATCTCTTATTTTAAATTATTTTAAATATTTCTTAGCATTTTAAACTATTCTAAATACCCCCAAATTATTTTAAATTCCTAAAGTCCCCTGTATCAGAGATAGGTCAAAGTTATGAAATGCATTATATTTGAAATCATTTCTCCCAGTAATTTGATTGACTTCCCACACTATTTCATCCCTGACGATTTCCTAATCCAGCATGACACACAACAGACAAAATGAGATAAATTAGCATCGTGGGCTCCCGAAGTAAATAGTAATTGAGTAAAGGCCAGCTTTCAGTACCCTGTCCCCCACCCAAAATTTGGTCTTCTTGAGACATCATTATTTTACTAGTAGGAGGTGTTGAGCCCCCTGTTTTACCATGAACTGTCTTTCACTTTGATGTGTCTGCTTGATTTTTAGGTTATCACTCCCAGGCTGTTACTGCAACTACTTAGATCCTATCTCTATGTTTCCAGCAAGAACTGCACTTTCCAAATTAGCTTTTATGCAGGGGTCACTCTTGCAATGTTAATGATATCTCTATGATCAAGTCTACAACCTTTTTCTTTTTTAATTTTGCTGCTCAGTTCACACTAATTTTAGTTTGATATTTTCAGCATCCAGAGAGTTACAAACATTACTTTCAAGGTTACTAAGACATTAGAATGAGTTGGAAATTTATTTTCTTATCTAGGTTATAATTTTTTTTAACCTAGAGAAGAAAAAGTTTAGAATCATTAAAGATCTTTCATATGATTTATAGTTAGGAATTACTTATTCTTTAGCTTATTTTGTTTTATGTAAATGAAAAAAAATCCAGATTTCCTAGCAATGTCCTGATTTAATATAACTTTATTCTTTTAAATTTAGGGAAATTTAAAAATGTTATTAAGTAAATCTCTTTATTATATTTCATTTTGATAAAAAATAAATTATAAATAAAATATATTATTGAGTTTAAAATTCTGTCCAAGAAGTAAAATCCATATTTTTCAATCTCTATAATGTAGGGAATATGAAATATAATTACTATGAAATGATTATGGAGATTTAGTGACATAAAATTCTACCTTTTCTGAGTGATGTTAATAGGATAGCAGATTAAGGTCAACCGATAGCCACTTAAAGCTTTCTATACTTACTGAGAATTGATATGTTCTGATCCGGGCTGAGATTTCATGAAGTACTTTTATGTGCTCTACCTAAATATCAGTGGAGAAAATTCTGGGTCATAGGTCTGGACAGAACTTCCGGTACAGCTCCTGTGGCTCCAGGCACGCCCCTGGGTGCCACAGCTCAGGGACAGGGGTGTGTGCTCAGCAGAGTTACAGAGTAGGATAACTGTGATATGTCAGATCTAAAGCAGGACAGTTTAGAGAAGAAAGATGTGGAGGGAGGTGCTTAAATAATTAAAATTTTAGAGTTATACACATTGAAATGAAAAAGCGTTGTATGCCATAAAATAAATACTTGTGGTTTTTTGTTTATGATAAATGAAAACAGTGCAATGAAAACAGTGAATGCAAAAGCATTCAAAATATTCTCTCTAAATCCTATGGCAGGTCTTCTCAGCCTTCTACAAACCAGTCTATAATTTTCCCCATTGTCCACTGACCCTGTCAACTGATGGCATGCTACTGCAAAAAAATTATTGAAGGCAATCTTTTCTAGATTTTCAGAGGACAAGGTGACCGTGGCTAATGAATGGGTTCCATCTGTAACTCATAAAATTGTTGCGAAGGTCAAGTTGAGTGGGATAATATATAGCACGTGTCTACTACCTGTCACTCTAAGTGCCCCCATGACGTTAGCCTCCTTGTTTCTTTTCCACTGCTCACACAAGGTGTATATAGAGGCATATGACACTGTGATTAAAAACATCACATTTGCAGTGAAAATTCTAGTTCTTCAATTTATTGATCATTATCAAATCATAATTTGGGGAACCCCAATTTTCCTCAGAAATAGAAACTTTAACACCTCCTATTTTTCATGATAGATTATGTGAATAACAATAAATATTACACAAGATTTGCCTCACCTTTTCCTTCATTATAGCTAATGGTTTATGTGTTCATCTTATTAAGCTCAAAATTCTCTGAATACAGCCCCCTCTTTAACATTCATATCTACCAAAGACCCAGCATATCCCTGGATTTAAAAAAAAAAAAAAGTATGGATATTCTGAATGTTTCTGATTCTACCAAAGGACAAATTTGCTTTCTTCCTATCTTACTTAACAAAAGGAGAAATAATGTATAGTAGAGCAGGGCAATTCACTGGGCCTGTTCGACCTGATGGCTGTAACTATTAAAGGCCCGTGAGTCTCTTTGTTCACAGTGACAAGGCTACTTTCTCATCTATAATTTGGTTTCCTGAATAGATCTACTCTCTGGGAACACGATTCACTCTGAAGAACAGCCCAGGTTTTAAGCCACTAGTATATCCACAAATAGGATTTCAGTTGGAACTACTTGCTCCTGGTCGTTCGGGGCTCAGTGTGAACCAGTGCGCTCAGACCTCTGACTGTACCACACTCATGCAGAATAAGAAACAGGAAAGTCAGACAAGTCTTTCTGGGAAGAACTTGTTCAGTTAAATCTGCCTATATATCCTGACTAGATGCCTATACTTCTTTTACTGTGTTCACGTATCTTTACTTTTCAAAGATATCATTTCAATGCTGAATTTTATTTTTGCTCTGTTTCTCTGCTGTCTTTCTACCCAACATTTTATCATAAGCAACTACTGATAATTAATACTTTGTTATGCAAATAATCTACCACATACAGGAGGCAGTATTAGCATTTATGATTCTATTTATGATGAAAATTGGAGTCCCCAGATTTTTTTTATTCCTAATGGTGAGTAAATTGAAGAACTAGCAATTTTTAGTCTAAATCTAATACTTTTATCACAATGCCACCTGCTTTCACATGTATCTTGTACAAAGATATTTATAGTCCTTCTAATTAATATGCTGAAATATGTTACAAATATCCCAGAAATGTTTGCTTTAAAAGCATGTTAGAAATCTGATAAGAATTTTATGGAAGAGAAGTCTATTGAATTTGTTTTAGATAATTATCTATTCTTTATGCATAAGGGTCTAGGTTTATTGGATATTTTTAATGCATGTTTCAAACTAACTTCAAATCTATTTAAAATTTCAAGGCTGTTTGATCTGTTTCTAGGCCATGGCTGATGTTTTCAGATGCTGTGAAGCTGGAATCACTATAAGGTTTTATTAACTAGTCCTTTTCAAGCTGTTCATTAGTGAAAATAGAACAAATGTATATGAAAACACAAGATTTAGTCTGTACGGTAGCAAAGTATATCTTCTCCCTAGATCTCATAAGACCTAGAAAGCTCGACATCACTCAGACCATTGTAAGGGAACACAATTTCATGTTGTATTTTTTTCTTAAGCAGATAGATGGGCCTTGTGCAGATAGAGGATCTCAGGTTGGAGGGACAAGGGAGAGACGAGAGAAAGGAAGCAAAAGAAGTTAGAATATATGTAAAGTAGGAAGTATTAGTATTTTTATTTCTATTTATGAGGAAAACTGCAGCTCCCCAAATTATGATTTCCTAATGAATAAATTGATTAACTAGCATTTTTTTCTCTAAAGCTTCCCACAGTTAATTATCTCATTATTCATTACCTATCATACACATGTGCTACTAAAAACAGATATATACAATGCATAAGGGTAAAAGCTGATTAGTAAGGAATTTAGGAAGTCATGAGGTCTAAGTCTTTGGATTAAGATTGTTTTACATGAATCATAGGCAAGCACAAATGACAACACATTTTGGTTATTCATTTATTAAAGCATTTTTTGCAATTATATAGAGATATCTTTACGTATGGTCTGGGAATAATATAGTAAGTGTTGCTTTCTTCTTTTGCCTCCTCATTTTCTACCTCTTTATAATTTTTCCTTTCCTTTGTAAAATATTTTTTAAGCATAAATCATATGAATCAGAATGCTCATCTTTTTCCTATAGTGTCATTGTGTGTCATAAAAGAATTTATGTCTTCTAGGGGCCAGGGATTGAGCTGAGTGGTTTCAGTGCCTGTCTTATAAACACAATGTCCTGGGTTAGATCCCTGATTAACCACATACAGTACTGGTTGTGGAGACTCACACCCAGCAGCAATCAGTACCACATACCACAGTGCTGGGCGCGGTGACTCATGCCTGTAATCCCAGCACTCAGAAAGCAGAGGCAGGAGGATTGCTGTGAAGTGAGTTTGAGGCTGAGGTCAGGGCCAGCCTGAACTACAAAGCGAGACCCTGTCTCAAAAAAAAAAAAAATATGTCTTCTGTACAAGGAATACTTTTGGAAATTGTTTGTGATATGGAAGTTAATTTTTGTTCCTTGAGAAGTAGAGATTGAACACCAAGACTTTCACATATTAGCCATTGTTCCACCATTGTAACTACATTTCTTAATTTTTATTTTGAGACAGAGTCTGAATAGTTAATCCAGTCTGGGCTCAGACTTGAGAACCTTTCA
Source organism: Petromus typicus (assembly GCA_004026965.1). Classification (NCBI taxonomy): domain Eukaryota; kingdom Metazoa; phylum Chordata; class Mammalia; order Rodentia; family Petromuridae; genus Petromus; species Petromus typicus. The sequence goes on along the minus strand of PVIR01029141.1, from coordinate 8,071 downwards.
CCTCAGCCTCCTGAGAAGCTAGGACTGCAGACATATGCTAACTGTGCTTGGTTAAATATCTGTTTTATCTTTGTCAGTGATATATTAGTACAAATAGAATACACTTTAAAAATTAAATGCAATCTGAACTAGAATTTAAAGTTCAAAGAGATAGAATTTTCCATTTTACACATAAAGAATTATTGACTGACTTGTGTGTGGGTATGAATGGAGCTGGCTGAAATAACAGGCCTTTTAGGATCAAACTAGGGAAAGAAGGAAGGCACCAGAAGTTGGACCCATATCATACACAAAAGCTGATTTGTGTGTTTGCTAGTGTTGTAGACAGCTAAGTTAATTAGAAATATTATAGGCAGTCAGACAAAGAAGTCAGTGCAGAGGACAACTGTGGCTAGAGGCACATTCATTAAAAACCAGGACTCATGAAATTAAGAAAGACCACACCCACATACTTACCGTAGGGATGAACAGCAGTGATTAATACTCTAAGTAGGTATCCGTCACCTGATACCTGTCCTGGGTGAAGGACAAGACTCTAATCCATTCTTTTCAGAAAAAGTCCTTGATCCATTACTTCCTGGAAAATCCTTGCTCCCATGTATGCTTGGTATACTACTTGCTTCCCATTTGATCCCCATTTAATCAGTATTACCTAGGTAATTGTGCTTGTCATAACCTTATTGGTTGACCATAGTTTTGTCCCACCTCATACCCACCTTGTAATTGCCTATTCGACCAATATTACCTACAAAATTATGCATTTTAATCTTATTAGTTAATAGTTTTGTCTCATCTTGAGCCCACCTCACCTCATGGCTTTGCTCAATAAATCATACCTGAGAAATGGGGTCTGTAGGCAACCCATGTTTTAGATCCTTCTTCTGTCTCTCTAAGACAGGAGCTACCTTTCTGTCCATAAAGTATCTCTATTCTTAACCCTTGTCATTCTTAGAATTCATTCTTCAATTTTAGAGAGCACAAACTGAAGTTTTTCAGACATCTAGCAGGCCAAGAGTTATGCTGTTGCCCTCATACTATTTGGAGGTCCATATATCACATGTTCTATATCACTAGGGTAGCAAACAAACACAAACCATGAGGCTTAACAGCAGGAAATTATTTTTTTCATAGTTCTATTGCCTAGAAATCTGAGATTGAAGTTCTGACTTCTTGCTTCATCTAACTCTTTTGCAAACTTGGCTCCAGGTCAATCCTCCAGCTTCTAATGGCTTATGAGTCATCTATGCTCATCATTAACTTGTTGAGACATTACCCAAATCTCTGTCTTCACACAGTGGTTTCCTTGTGCAGTCTTTCTCTTCATAAAGATATTCTTTTCAAAAAGACACCAGTCATATGACCGCATTTTAATGAATTACTTTCATAATGACTATAGATTAAGTCATATTCTGAACTACTGTAATTTAAAATTTCAATGTATAAATTGGAGAGTGGCACAGTGTAACCTAGAACATCAGCTCCAAAGTCACTACAGAAAACTATGGATCAGGAAAAAATTTCCATATCTTTGAAAAGTTACCTCAATCTGTTTCTGCTAATGTGGACACCTCAGATGGCAAGAGAATTAGGTTTAGGACAGACTACTTCCAGGTTCATAGACTGTGTCTGCATTATCTTTGCTTCCAGAGATGAAGGCTCCCTGAGCCAGTAACTTTCTGGACAGGTGACTATAAAACTGATAGCAACAAGGATAGAGTTCAGAGAGAGATGAGAGAAAAAAAATATTTCCATGAAACTTGGATTTTCCAACTAAAATATAAGACTGCAAAAAATTGATCCTGAGTAAAAGAGCTAAAAATCTCAAGAGTTAAAAGATTAATTTAGTGCTATCAACAAGAATATACAAAACAGAAACCAAGATATACCATGTATAGGTACAAACCCCCAAAGACGAGTGTGATTATAATGTGTACCTCAAGTATACCAATAAACTTAAAGGGAAAAAAAGTAGTAATAAAATAATCATAATGGCTTTTAAATTAATATGGACAAGATCCTTAGACCAAAAAAAATGAATAGTAAAAGAAAATATTGACACAAAATTGGGCAAGTGTGAATCAGAAAGAGAAGACATAAAACAGAAGTAGCAGAAATTGTGGATATAAACGTACCTTAACAAGAATTAATTCTTTCTAAAACAATGATATGAAGAAATTAAAATAAGAACAAGGACATATAGACAACAGATGGAGAATTTCTATTACAGTTTTGTGTTTATTAGAAGTCTCAGAAATGGAGAAGGGACAGAAAAGGAATACTTGATGAACAGATAAAACATTTTTTGGAATTAGATTGAAATAGACACTTGTGGAAGACTACAATATGATTATTCCCAAAGCATACTGTAGGCAGTGCAGGCTGTAAAGAGTTAACACCCTTTCTGTCTCTCTTTCCTGACTTTTAGCTTTTTTTTTTGCTCAAGACTGTGTTGTACATTGAGTAGGACACTGGAGCCTACTGCAGAGGCTGCCAGTATATTTCAGGGGTTCCCACTAGAAACTAATTGTTTTGGGAGTGACTAAAATTAATTTCATATTTCCACAGTAAAATTTTGGAACATCAAGAATAAAGGGAAAATCCTAGCCAGGTGCAGTGGTGCCTGCCTGGAATCCCTCAAGAAGCCAAGACAGGAAGATGACCAGTTGGAGGCCAGCCTGGGTAATTTCATGAGATTCTGTTCTCAGCAATGAAAAATAGAAAACAAACAGGAAAGAAATCTAAAACAAGATAGACAGACAAGACAAATCACCTAAAGTGACAGATAATTTATAATAATAGAATCTAGCCCAAAAAATGGAATAATACTTTTAAAATAGTAAATACAGATAATCCTCATTATTTTTGAGTTCTATATAGTGGCTGTAGAAACCTAATCTAGTATTTTATCTTGGAAAAATGGTTAAGATCTCATCAGGAAATGTCTACCATTTTAAATGTCTACCCATGTTAAAGAATCACAGTGGTTTTTGTGACCATAAAGAATACAGAAAAAAACTTAAACTTAGTAGTACTGGAATATCTAAGAAAAATATTTTTGTTGTTTTTTTATGCATGTCTTTATTGGTACATTATATATACACATCATCATTGCATTCAACATTGAGAATTTATACCAGTAATTCTCATTTTTCCCACTTTGCAATATTTTTAATAAGATACCATAAGTCATTAGAGAATATTATGTCACATAGTAAATTTATTTCTTTGATCACTATATATATGGTTTTTATCTAGTGTTTTCCCCTATGTTGTGTCATGTGTGGCCAGAACTCATCCACAAGAAGCATGTCAATGTTTGATCACCTTGTACAGGTTTCATATTATTAGGTATAGATTGTTGTTTAAAGATTTTTGCATGTCTTTCAAGTTTAAGAAAAATTACTAAATCTTGCTAGAAAGTGCTAGCTATATTCCTTTTACAATGCAAAGGCCTCCATTTTTCCCCTTCCATACAGTACTAAGGCTTTCACAACCCTGTGAGAGGGCACTCACTTAGCTGCTAACGAGTAGCAGCTGTTTTCCATGGGAGATCAATCATTATTTTCTGTATTCCTTATTCAGACCTTATTTTCAACATGTGTCATGTCCTGCTGAGACAGTGTTCAGGGGGCCTGTCACATAACAGAGCTGGACACAGCTTGAGTTTCGGAACAGCAGACCTGCAGCTGAAAAGAGGAGTCCAAAATTGTCTTCTTTAATGATTCTGCTGTTATAATGATCCTGAGTTTTACAGAGACAAGTAGAGTGTGGGCAGAGGTCTACTTGTCGGTAGAGATTTGCATGCGCTCAGAGGGGACAGGGCAGCCCTCAAGAGGATTTTCCCATTCTCTGTGCTACTTCCAGCTCCTTTGTTGTTCTTGTGTCTGTGTTCTCTGGGTAATACTTTCACCTTTGTCGACTCCTCTTAAAGCCTCACTGTTCTCCAGCTTATCAAAAGCAGAGTGTGAAAAGGATAGGATATTGCTGGATAGGATAATTCCTGGTATTGCTGGAAGTAAAGTCTCCCAGATAACTTGTTTAGTTTTTATCAGTTTCTGTTTGGGTAAAGGGCTTTCTGATATCCTGACATGAGAGAAGCAGAGACAGAGACAGGGCGGAAAGGAGAGATGGAAACCGGAATAGGGGAGAAGAGGTGGGTGGGGAGAGAGAAAGACAGGGTTGAATTTGGAAAGTCCCTCCTGAAATCTCCTAATAATAATGAAATAAAAATAATGAAGAAGCCAACATTTATCAGTTTCCTGTTATCCACCAGCCTGTATATGATCTATTATTTTAATCTCAAAACCAGTTCTCTCACTCTTACTGAGGTCTGTTTTCACAAATGATGAAAGCTTAATGAGGTTAATTAACCAACAGGGTCAGCATTACCTAGAAGTTATCAAAAATGCAAATAGTCAGAACTCACCCTGACTTAAGGAGTAGAAACGTACATGGCGGAAGCCAACGATTTGTTTTAACAAACTCTCCAGGTACATGGAATGCTGTAGAGTTTGGTAACCACTACAGTAAATTGTACCTTTCCAGAGGAACTTCTGACGGCTTGTATATCATGCTTTTTCTAGACAGCCAGAGGTATGTCCTGTGTGCTTGTGTTTCCATATCTAAGTTGTGTCTAATACATGAGAGAGAGTGTTTAATAATATTGCACTGCACAGTCATGAATAAATGTGTAATGAGTCATGCTATAAAACTCTATGGCAGGATGATCCAATAATCCACACACCCATTCTGACCAGATGTTTTTCTCTTTTCTTGTTCAGATACTAGGACCAATAGGAAATAATGGGATTTTCATGTATGAACTGGAGAACTCTTCTTAAAAACACAATCTCTGAGCAGTACACCTGATTTGTTGCATTCATATTTTGATGGGGTGGGGTAGAGTATGCAATAAAGAGTGTTTCTACTACATTCTAGGTATTTGAGGAGTCACATATAGAAGTAGCAAAGAAGAAATATTATAAGCACAGAGAGAAGCATCAAAATTTATAATACTAACAAATAAAAAGAACAACTCTAGATAATAGCAAGCAAAATAGAGTGTTGGTGTTCTGTCAGTATTACAAAATGTCTGACATAATTAACTTAGAAAGAGAAAAAGGTATATTGGTACTGTTTAGGAGGTTTAGTCCATGGTCAATTTGCCCCAGTGATTTAAACTTACTGTAATATGTCACAGCCTCCTACCTTATGAGAAGGTGGCAAAGAGAAAGGGGTTGAACTGTGGTCCTCCATTCTCTTCAGAGAGAATTTTATCTGATAAACAAAAGACAATGACTGATGAGTAAATATTTGTGTTGCCTAAATCCATGTTTTTCAATCTATAAAACAGATTAATAGTCCAACTACCTCATAAATTTATTAATGGAGTAATGTGTGTGCTGTGTGTGTGAGTGGCATGTGTATGTATGCATATTTATACACACATGCACACACACACACACACACACACACACACACACTCGCGCACACACACTGCAATGTGAGCTCTTATAAAAACCTCATAGGCTGTATCTCAGGATGACCATGCTTAGAATAATAGTACTTCAATTAGCAAAGCAAATTAAATTCATAACAAAAAAGCTGTCCAGTAAATATAGGACTTTAACTTAATGTGGAAAAAATGAGAGAGGTTAGCTGGATCCAGGGGGGAGTACAGAAGACTGAAACTTGGAAACTGTGATGACAAGTTAACGTACATAAAGTGAAAAGATGTACGTGCTTCCAAGAATAAGAATTTAGTTGACTGATGTCTTGAGGAGAAATATGAAAAGAAAGGACCATTGTGTTTGGTGTGTATGTAGCTCCTGGCACTTAGTGGATCAAAACTACTAATATGCTGGAAAATATCCAAGTCTCAACCAAGGCATAAAATTAACATAATTCTGTTATTTATCAATATCGTGTTTGCCAGTTATCATTCTCAGAAATCTTGTAACAAAACATTGTATTTAACAATCTTGTAAATTGTGATATAAAAATAGACTTTATTAAGCATACAGTTTTGTAAAGAAAGGGCTAATATAACCAAATTATTACTGTAATCAAGTGCTGGATGAATTTTTCATTAAAATTTCAACAACATGCAAATGCTAGTATGCTGAGTGACTTGAGAAATATTAGTCAAATGAACTATTTATGGCTTTTGAATTTTATTCTGAATGATTGGGATGTATCTTTGGATAAACCAATCAGTAATATTCTTCTATTTAGAAGTACAATGATACCAAGATAATCATGTTATCTCTAGGAATTAGTCACTTAGGAAAAGTAAGCATTATACAAGTATGTTTGTGCATAAGCTGTTTTAATTGAAAAATTCTTTAACTTAAAATGCTGGACAGAACAATATTTTACAACAGTAATACATTTTCACCCTATGGCCCCAAGAGTCAAGAAAGCATAAAAATTTTTCTCTTCATTGCCTTTCTCCTTTGCTGTCCTCCTGTACATGTGGGCATCTCCTTTCGTGGATTTTTCATTCCCTTTCCACATAATATGTTTGGTGTAAACCATGTATTGAAATCTTAAACAACAAAAGGAAGCACTTCTGGACTCTAGATTGCAGAAAGAATACAGGAACACAGAAGAAGAAAAAAGAAGCAGAAGTTACTGAGAAGGAGGCAGGGAGAAATTGCTGGGGAGCTGGGGAGGAGGTAGGCGTGCTTCTGGGTCTCGCGAGAACCGGGTAATACCCCACACTGCAGGCTGCCTAGGAAAGTGGCAGGCCCACAGATAAGTAGGCTCTGCCCGTGGAGGCTATCAGTGTTGGGCAAAGGCCCATCCCATCACCAAGGGCGGCAGAGATGGAGCCTGCAGAGGAATCTGGAGAGCTCTTCCTGTGAGGGGGTCTTAGGAGCAGAGAAAGCAAGGAAGTGAGCACCTGAGGTAGAGCTGTCTCGGCCCACGCACAGGACCAAGAGCGAATTTCCTGTTCAGTAAAAATCAGTGCAAATTACATTTTGTTAGGAAAAAGAGAGACAGACAGGCAGACAGACACATTCATTACCTCTTTTAAAGCCTGGCATTTATTTTCTCTGTAGTATGAAATAAAACATATATCTAATAAAATATATCACATACCTAGTTCCTTAAACAGTATTTCAATTTTACTTTCCTTTACCTATTCACGAATTTTATATACATGTATGTATCGTATTTACTTTTACAAAGCAATGTAAGATGACACTCTTACCATTAGAAATATCATGTCTGCTTTACATAATTTTCAACATCATTCTCATTTTTACTGAATGTCTTTCTGTCTCTTTTTCTCTCTCTTTTTGTCTCTTTCTCTATCTCTTTCTTTGTCTTTACATCTCTATCTTATCTCTGTATCTTTAGTAGTGGGAGATGAATCTAAAGTCTCATGTTAGGTTGCTAAGAAAGTGTTCCCATTGATCAATGTCCCCAGGCCCTTTTTCATTTTATCTTCAGACCAGATCTTTCCAAGCTGTTCAGTCAGGCCTCAGACTTGGTATTATCCTGCCTAAACTGCCTGGATGGGGTTAGGTGAGATTGCAGGTGTGCACCTTCACACCTGGCTGATCTCTCATCTATTAGTGGATTTTTATGCCATAAAGTTGCTTGGAAATCCGTGAGTCTATTGGAAAATTAATTAGCAGTTTTGATAATGTATTTCAAACATGAAAAAAATGTTCACACTGTAGAATTCAGAAAAAATCACAAAATAGAATTGTACAGTGTAATCTTTTCTCTATAAAAAAATAAAATAGAACTGGTATCATAATTTTAGCTCCAAACAGTACTGAAGTGGAAGAGAGAAATCCCAACTACCTGGAGACACAGCTGTGTGAGGATGAAGTAGATAAGATGACTGTCTTGAGACAGAGATTTGCTGCTTTCCTTTTCTTCCCAAAAATTTTCCCTGCAAAGATACCTTGAAGTATGGGCCAAGGAGTTAGCTCAGTGGTTCCAGCGCCTGTCTTGCAAGCGCAAGGGCCCGGGTTTGATTCCCCGGTAACCACATACCATACTGGGCATGGAGACTCACACCCAACAGCAACCAGTACCACATACCACAGTGCTG